>SNQN01004219.1:5928-20483 GCA_008642245.1 Bassia scoparia
CGCGTTTTCCTTGCACACCCACCCGATTTAAGCTTTTTTTAGTTATCAAAACACCAAAACGACGTGTTTTGGCGTCCAACTCTTCATTGAGTCTACCAAAACGCATCGTTTTGGTATTGTACTCCGCAAAAATTAGTTGTTTGCACACCTATTGCTAGCTAATAAAAATTTCGACCAATTTTTCTGTCTAACAAATGATCCAACGAAATTTCACGACAAACCTTAATTTTTTTTCATAGTTAACAATTTAATAAAAGGTTTGGTGACCGAACTATTTGTTTGCTTTTTTTTCATTGATAAAAATGCCCTAAAACGAACGAGTATAGTGAAAACATTAGAATAGGTGAAGTTACCTTAGACTATATGAAGTTCGTACTTTTTTTTTTTTTTTTTTTTTTTTTACAAAAACAATCTCGTAATTTGGGCCTTGGTTATTTTTATTTAATGAGACCCGAAAACATTTTTGATAATCTTACATTCTTACCCTCGCAGTGGCACAGCCACGCCTACAATGGGCAGGAATGCAGGAACAAAAACATAATGGAGTGAGAATAGGATCTTAAGAAGAGTTTTATAGCATAGGATAAGATAAGAGCAGTACATCCAAAAATGGATTATGGACTATGGCATCATGTGACCAGCTTGAGCATATGAGCACAGTTGGTACCACTCATTTTTATCTGCCCATTTTCCAGGTTGTGAATTTCCAGAGAATGTCTTGTACTATTTGTCAAGCATCTGCTACTGATGTATTCTATTTGCCAACTTCCCTAGGCCGAAATCCATCTAAAATTCTGTTTACACAAAACAGAAATCATTTCATTGAAAAACTAAACATTAAAGGAATACAAAATTAGTATCTATGAATTATTACAATGTACCGCTTATTTCTTTCACAAAACTACATCCAATGATATTACATTGAACAATGAGGTTGATACGATACAAATACAGTTCCAGGAGATTGTAGCAGCCAAGAAAAGTGGCCATCTCCATTCTTCAGAACAGGGTTAGCAGTAAATTAGATAAAATGAAACAAAAGAATCTCCTTCTCATCGCCATATATAAACTCAAAATCTGCGAAAATCTTTACAAAGAATCCCAGGCACGGCACCTGACCAAAAGCGAGCGCACCTGTAATATGTTACTCCGTGTGTTYTTTTCYTCATTTCATGTGCGTAAGCATCTCTTCGTAAGAAGCAACACTATTAGCAGTGAACTGCTTTCACCGGGCTAAAGTGACTGGATATTAGGAGACTGGGGAGACCCATTCTCAAGTAAGAAGCTTTTACTACAAAATGACCTGTTTGTACTTGATGAAGATGCAAGATACCTCCCTTCCCCACTATGAAAAATCATCTCACTCTTTTGTGTCTTCCCTTTGCTCAGTCTTTTCACTTGAGTCTCTTCATACTCTTCATCTTGAATAGCTCGGATGAAACCACTATGCAGTGGGTCAGAGCTTTCATAGAGAAGCCTTAGAACTTGCTTAATAGAAGGTCTACTACGAGCTTCTGAATGTGTACACCATCTTATAATAGTCACTATAGTCTGAAGCTGATCGTAATCGAAAAACTCCCCGATTGAGGGGTCCACAAGCTGCGAAAGTTTAGTTTCTGAAGTTAGAAAAACTTGGGCCCACTCTACCAGATTTCTGTTATCTTGTATTGCTTTTCGTCCAGTCACTAATTCTAGCAGCACCACACCATAACTGTAAACYTCACTTTTCTCTGTGAGTTCCCGAGTGACAACATACTCTGGATCCATGTAACCTGAAATATTTAAAAATGTTTAGGGTCCCCTAATCCCCTCACAAAGAATCTTAAATGCTGATTTAAACTTAAAAAATGAATTCTTTCTGTCAACCTGGAGTTCCTCGAACTTCAGTATTTATTGGCTCAAAACAAATGGAANAATACAGTTCCAGGAGATTGTAGCAGCCAAGAAAAGTGGCCATCTCCATTCTTCAGAACAGGGTTAGCAGTAAATTAGATAAAATGAAACAAAAGAATCTCCTTCTCATCGCCATATATAAACTCAAAATCTGCGAAAATCTTTACAAAGAATCCCAGGCACGGCACCTGACCAAAAGCGAGCGCACCTGTAATATGTTACTCCGTGTGTTYTTTTCYTCATTTCATGTGCGTAAGCATCTCTTCGTAAGAAGCAACACTATTAGCAGTGAACTGCTTTCACCGGGCTAAAGTGACTGGATATTAGGAGACTGGGGAGACCCATTCTCAAGTAAGAAGCTTTTACTACAAAATGACCTGTTTGTACTTGATGAAGATGCAAGATACCTCCCTTCCCCACTATGAAAAATCATCTCACTCTTTTGTGTCTTCCCTTTGCTCAGTCTTTTCACTTGAGTCTCTTCATACTCTTCATCTTGAATAGCTCGGATGAAACCACTATGCAGTGGGTCAGAGCTTTCATAGAGAAGCCTTAGAACTTGCTTAATAGAAGGTCTACTACGAGCTTCTGAATGTGTACACCATCTTATAATAGTCACTATAGTCTGAAGCTGATCGTAATCGAAAAACTCCCCGATTGAGGGGTCCACAAGCTGCGAAAGTTTAGTTTCTGAAGTTAGAAAAACTTGGGCCCACTCTACCAGATTTCTGTTATCTTGTATTGCTTTTCGTCCAGTCACTAATTCTAGCAGCACCACACCATAACTGTAAACYTCACTTTTCTCTGTGAGTTCCCGAGTGACAACATACTCTGGATCCATGTAACCTGAAATATTTAAAAATGTTTAGGGTCCCCTAATCCCCTCACAAAGAATCTTAAATGCTGATTTAAACTTAAAAAATGAATTCTTTCTGTCAACCTGGAGTTCCTCGAACTTCAGTATTTATTGGCTCAAAACAAATGGAACCGCCTCTTGCAGCATAAGCAAGACCAAAATCTGCAACCTGGAAAAATTGTCAAATATAAGACAAGAATTAACCTGAAGTTTTCAAATCAACAAAGTTCTTATTTAATATCTTCCATTTACATACAGCTTTTTAAGGGAGAAATAGTGTAGACTGATACAATCGGGTTGAAACAAAAGCTTCTTCCTGAAAACTTTGCTAAAAAGCATAGAGGATCAATAATCCAAATTTAACCTACTTTCTGTKCTCTTTTCTCCGATCTTCATTTGCTGAACGGGTTTGGGAGCATGAAGTTGAATCTACGTCATAAACATCCCCACCTAACAGGGGCTGATCATTTATGAGGAGGGAAAACCCCAAAAAGCTAGAGTTTTTTTCCAGCAAAGAACATGGAGGAAAAAAAGGATCTAAATGGGTAGTTGATTGTATAATGATGATGATGATGATGATGATGATGGGAAAGAATACTGTTGGACTAGGCTCAAGTTCTTGGCTTTAGAAAGAACTTTCTGTGACAAATACCATAGTGGATACCTCTAATGGAAATTTATTTCACAAAAACATAAGCAAGCCAAGTTCACAAACTAATATATTCTTATGTGAAAAAACCGAGAAAATACCTTGGCTACAAAATTCTCATCTAACAAAATGTTGCTAGACTTTATGTCTCTATGGCAAAGAGGAGGGTCACAATAGAAATGAAGGTATTCCTGCGTGCAAGGCATAAAAGTGTAAGCACCGAGGTGGAAAAAATGAAAGAAATATCATGAGAAACCAACTGTGATATATGTTTTAGGTTACCAGGGCATTTGCCACATCAATTGCGATTTGAATTCTTGTCTGCCAGCAGAGTGGTGATTTTCCTGGAGCTGAGGAAACAGAAAATCACTGATAAGTAAAAAGGAATAGGTGATCTAATATGGACATTCATATTTTTGACTTCTAAAATTATTGGAGGAAAAACTCGACAAACTCACTGTGAAGATGATCCTTCAAGCTCCCATTCTGCATAAATTCATACATGAGAAACCTGCAAAGGTTAAAGGTGATGTAAGTAACATTCCACGTGCATGCATAAGTCCTCCAAGTCCGTTATAACCACCTTTCTTGTTTTTCAATACAAAAACCTCTGAGAGAAACGAGATGACGATGATGTAGTCTAGCCAGAAGCTCAATCTCACGACAAAACTCATCTTCTGCTTGTTCTGATACTTTGTTCATCTGCTTCACTGCAACTATCAAACCATCACTGAAGTCAGCTTTGTACACTGTTCCGAATCCACCTTGGCCAATGGTTGTACTGAAGTTGTTAGTTGCCTTCCTTGTCTCTTTGTAGTTGAATTCACGAAACATGGAAGAAGGCCCTGCAAGCAATTTCCAGCCCTCATTAGAACGAATCAAGATTGTGCCATGTGAAACAGAATTAGAGTGAACTTAATGCAATATKGAGTCCGGGCACAAAGGGAAACACACACACACACAATGGGAGGGGTGAACATAATACTCTGCAACTTAGTAGCAATCAACTGGGATTTAATCATACCGTCCTGAGTTTTTCTCCCAGATCGGCCTGACGGAGCTCTAAATGTTTTGAAGCCATTCTCCGAATCATCAAGCTCTCTATTCTTCCTGCGGATCATAAATACTAAGACTAGAAGAAGTACGAAAGAAACCACAGTGACACCAATGCCAACACTTGTAATAGCTGTAAGTTGATAGGAATGATGATTTTCACGAGGAGATATGCCTGATATGCCCAATGATGGCTGACTTGGGCTTGCAGCAAGCACTGGACTTGGAGATGACTCTGGAGGTAATGGAGGAGACAATTCCTTAGCAACTGAAATGGCAAAAGAGGATAGTTAAGAACCAAAACAATGAAGTCAAGAAGAGTAATTTGGTATCTATCCCACTGACAATAAACTGAAAAATTGTTACCAGCAAGTGAGATATAAAGAAATATAAACCATAGAAGAGAAGAGGGGATATATAAAATAGGGAAATAAGCCTAATTTTCCCCTTACTGTTCATGGAAAATAATTCTTTTCCTTCTCTAGAAGTTGCCTGATTATGTTAAAAATACTATTAAATGTAATCAAATTAATCATATGGTGGATAGAGTACCACTTTGGTTTGAATGTGGATTTAGAAGATGGAGCAAGCTCCCCTATCTTAGTGGAGAAAAATCGAAGACAACGAAAAGCAGTGCGACAATACCTCCTAAGAAGAAGAAATGCATCAAGAAAGAAAAACACTGTACAAAATCACTCATTGTCGAGGCCACGATGGACCATGATGGTCCTGTATATGCATATTAATCAATCAAAACTTAATCAAAGCCTTATCCCAAATAAGTGGGGTCGGCTACATGAACCAAAATAATGTTATTCCATGCAATCAACCAAATATGTTTTCATGCAATCAACCAAAGATGTTATTGGCATAACGTAAAACTACAATCAATCACATTTATGTTTTAACCTTTCAAACCTCAGGCACTGTTCATAGGACTAAAGAGCTCTACCCTTGGTAAGATAAACTTCTAGCTAATTAGCTGCTTAGCACATACACCACTAATATGAATCTCACCAACCCACATCAAAAATATTATGGTGGAGAGTCTCTGATAATGGGATCTTGATTACAAAAGAAAAAGAGAGATGACAGCAATTGCTAATTGGTGAAAAAAGTACCTGTGATCTAAGTCTTGGACCAAAAAAAAAGCTGGCAAAATCAACAGTGGATACATTGTCTGATTGGTGGCAAGAGTGGCAAATGTCGCATCACGACAAGTCATCAATGTGAGATTATCTTCAGCTTCTATCTCTGACGAAGATACGTGAGGCTAGCATTTATACATCTCCTGCAGCCCACCATCTCCTGAAAGCGCAAGCTTTCAATTTACAGCTACATCAGTGAAGCCTGAGCTGCACCATCTGTGCAACACTGGTTCAACCTCTTACCTTGCACTCATAATTATTGGAATTTTGGCCAAATCTGCAAATAGTTGTTGCATTCGCTGGCGCACTCCATAAGATTTTAACGTCTGCCGACATAGAAGTAAGACAGACTCCGAAATATCTGAACTGACACCAGTTACTCGTTATATTAGCATAACGAGCAACCGAGAGTGCAACATATGCATTAATGTAACGGCAAGCATTTCCCACGGGCACCTGAACTGAACAGATTGAAGCCACAAGGGTATAATTGGTTCCAGCTAAATCAGTGGGCATTCGTCGGAGAAGCATGCGATATAACTGTTAGACTATCAAACAAGACCCATCCATAAGAAAAAAGATGATACAAGATTCATATGCTTGATTGATTTGCAAATGTGGAAGTGACCATCATGTTAGCAACATCAACAACCCTCAAGGAGCATGTCGCCCGAAGATGTTATAGTTCGTTCTTACTAGGTTGCACCCATTACCAGAAGCTATCATTTTATCTAAACCCCTGAATTTAATACGTGTACTACTACACTGAGCATGTGCAAATCTGACAAAATTTGACATAAAACTAACCCAATCAAGCAAATCATAATTGCAACTTTCCAATACAAGTACACCCAACTAACAAATTACATGCTGGAATTTAACAACTGTAACAAAATCATATCAACAACGGTAACAATTATTCTTGATATGACATGATAAGCAGATAATTCCATCTTAACCAACTGAGGATATAAACCAAACAATTCTCATGTCAACTTCATACATGATACATCATACATGAACATAAATAATTGTACGACAGGCTGACAAAATACATTATTTCAATACCATGCTGTGAACTGTGAAGCATGATACACCCCTATTTTATTCTTTTAATTGCAATTATAAGTAAAGTTCAACTTGTCAAAACTGCATGAATTTCTCTCGTCAATAACCATGAACAAATACATGAAGATATCACATTCTCTAGAATCATATGCTACGCTCCATCTCCCATACATTATCAAATTTTGAAAAAACACCAACATTAATTAATTAAACTAATAATCAAATTAAATAACCCACTTTAAATTCAATCAACATACAAAWTTCAAATTTCCCAAAATTCTATTTAATTAACAACCCATTAGTAAATTCCCTTCCTTTTTTCAGTCAAAAAATCACAGAAGTGAGAAATAGGTCAAAATCAGTCAAACAGTTAAGAGTTCCTAAAAAGCACCCACATTTCTGCCCTTKAAATTAATGAAATGAAACCCCAAATAAGCAAAGTCAATAACAACAATAAAAACAAAAATAAAAAGATGAGGAAGTAAAACAAACCAGTTAAAGGCTGAGCATGAGAAAGAAGAGGGCAATGAGCAACAAAAATGGAGAAAAGAAAGGAAATAAAAATGGAAAGAATGCCCATTTCAGAGTGGAAAAAAGAGAGTGAAGAAAGTGAGTGTGACAGTGTGAGTATGAGAGTGAGTGAGAGTTTTAATGGGGGACCTTGATTGAAGAGAAGAGGCTGGTAATGAAGTGAGGAGAAGAGGAGAGAGAAAGTGAGGGAGGGGCGTTTGTTTGTTGTTTGTTGCTGTGGAGGTATGAGTGTTTGACTCAAGCTCCAGGTCACGGACAGAGTTGCAATTATTCTCCTTTCTTTTTTTTCTCTTCGGTTTATTTTGAAAATTGGAGTGTTTACTTACATACGGATCGGAGTATTAACTAATGTGGTGGATTAATCAATTTTGCGCCAAATCCTAAACTGTTCACGGATTTATTTCTGATTTTGTGTGCGGGGCTCGCTAAATTGTTCGATGTTAAATGTCTCGATACAGATGATACACATACATTTTGTGTATGTGATCCCCTACGCACACAACGTGTATTAGCCAAGCCAATCAAAATAGTATGTACAATAATGCATAAAGAGGTAGTAATGGATGGGACCGAAAGGGAACACGCATGCTAGGTGGTCAACCTAGCCTCTCTGTCGCAAAAGCTCGTGAATCTTATATGGTCGAAGATTGGTTAATAATGATGTTAGAAAAATTATCTTATTAAAGGCTTACAAACACTTTGTGTATGTGTAGCTTTACCTATGTTTGAGTGGRGCTCAAGATTTTAATTGTTAGTATATGAATATATGATTGAGTGATATTAGAACTTCACCGATTTATATTGCTATTGCTAARATGGTTGATATCAAATTTATGTTCGCAAGTGRTAAAATTATTAAAGGCCATTTGTCAACTTTTACACCGTAGAGATCAAGAGATAAAAGTCAACCCAAAATTAAAGTTAATTAGATTTATATTGATTTTTTCATTGTATTTTGTACTTTCGTTACAATCAAATATGTTATCCTCTAACCTACTTGCCTCATTAAGTCATTATGTATAATGTTGATGATTATACATAATAAGATTGTGTAACTATCACCTACTTTTGCTAATAAATTATCGGGCCACAAAGTTACAAATCAAGGCTTTGTTTGACAATTGGTTGATGGCGGTTTACTACTCCATGCGTCCCATAATACTTGTTACATTCTCTTTCGATTCGGGTTTTTATGCAAGAGAATAAAATATGTAGGGACCATTACTTTATGGAATAATTAGATAAAAAGGTGGYGTATTAAATGACAAGATGACAAAAATAAGGGTAAAATAGGAAGAAAATGAYTTGAAAGATGATAAAATAAAAATAAAGTTGTGAAAATTTTCATGAGYACCACATGCTTGAAATAGAAATGTAGCAAGTAAATTGAGACATRCATTTAAGGAAAATGTTGCAAGTAATTTAGGACAAAGGGAGTAGTTTTTAAGTCGACCAAGAASTCAATAATCAAACAKAATTTTTTGACTGTTTGGCAATTTTAACAAATTAAAGTTAACTAAAAGGTAAAAATCGAACACRCCGATYTATTTTTTGTAGAATTTGTGGCMTATTTGACTTTGAYGTAACAAGTTCGMACCTCAAGATCATCGGTGATACTCCTTATACAATAATGTACTCCGTAATAGTAATAATACAATTTTCATATGAATATGTAATTAGTAAATACATGACACAAGTATATCTATCACCTTTTTAAATTTAGGCATCAGATTCTCATGCTGAACAAGCAAACCTTGCCTTGGCAGGTTGGTTATGCGGTACCAATTCAATAAGTAAGCTACTGCGTTTTGCGTAAGTAGTAACTTTGCTACTTTTTCTTATGTTTTCCTTTATCAACTTTTTCACCCCTTTTAAAATGATAATAATCTTAAAGTTCACTTATTCCTTACACCTCAAAATAAATGTTTTTGACTTTTCAAGTTTCAAATTAGAGATTTTATGGGAAATTACTCAATCCCTACAAATTAAGAGTCTTCCGATTATTGATGCTTACGCCATTCCAATGTGATACATTTTAGATTGGATCATGAGTATTTTATTCTGTATGAATGAGGAGGGAAGAAGATATAGTATACTTAAATATAAGGGGTGGTAACTATATGCTCTGTTTTTTGATGAGTTGGACCTGAACTATCTGAATGGACCCGACTTGAACTGAATTAAACTGAGTTGCGGTTGAATGGACCTGAACTGAACATTATTCAACCATTATTAATATTTGTTGGACATTAATATTTACACTTAATGTTAACTGAATTTATATTTAGTTAGATTTTTTTATATATCTGTGCATTAATATATAATATATTTAATTATTAATCTTAAGATTAATATAACTATGGTTCAATATTTTATCTTTGCAATTAATTAGCTTAACTTAGATTATTTAATCTTGGGGATTAATTTTTAATTAGAATAACTATTAACTATGTTTAAACTGATAAATGTGGTTTTTTTTTTGGCGCAATTAAGATGGCTTATTCAGCTTACCAATAAAGATGAACAAGGGAAACTCAAGAGAGCGACCTAAAACATCCCCTCAAAAGAACCCCACAAAAAATCCACAACTACCACCAAGGCAAATCACTAAGGCCCTACACATGACACTCGAGGAATGAGTACAATCAATCAATACGAATAGTACTATGGGACTTATGATATGTTGAAACCAATATAGAGATGCGTACGACCAAATAGCCATTAATACAACTAGAGATTTTGAGCACCGATCGTGCATCTGTATTTCACCACAAATTAGCATTCTGAGCACCGTAATGATGAATCGAAGTATATTATTACCATGTATTTGCTGTGTCAACATGTATACATTGTTATATCAAGTATAGCATCAAAAAAACAACTTGAATTACTCTGACTTTGAATATATTCTCATCACAATAATGAGCTAACCAAAATTGTGTTTAAAATTTATCACCCATGTTTATCGTTGTACGAAAAGTTATGTAACAAAATAATGAACTTCATACTTAACAAATATGAAATTAAGTATAAAAATGATTCAATTGAGCAAAAAATTTTGGAAAAATTCTGCATGAAATCATATATTAAAGGAGTTGTTATTCAAACTACTACTTACACTTATATGTATTTTTTACATACATGTTTCATCGATACATGCATTAATGATAATTCTTTACTACTCTTAGACATCATATAGTAGAAACAATTAGATTGTGTACTTTTGAGTGCTTTTTGAATTGGGGAGAGTGTGGTTTAATAGTAAGATGTACAAATTGTATTTATGTCTGAGATTCAATCACATTTGTATAGAATATATATGATTGTACACTATAAATGTCAATATCATACTAATGTTTCCTTAGGTTTTTTTTTCATAGATATGCATTGATTGAGTTGAATATATAGAAAGATACAATTTTGAAGTTTTGCAACTTTGAAGAAATATCAATTTAATTAGACGATATTTTGCCGTTTATGTAATTTTGATAAATTAAATGCAAATAATTTAGTTTGAATGAAATTCATGAGCTAATTTCCTTTGTTCAATAATTATTCTCAAAAATTTACATTGATTATTTAGCTTACTTAACTGTGTAAAATGTTATTGACTTCATTTGTAAGAATCTCAGCGGAATGGGACTTATTCTTAAGAGGCATTATGTATAATTCATAGAGGGCACCCATATCCCCTTCTTAGTATAATAGAGATTTGTAAAAATCCTAACATTACAACTACTAGAGAGGCATTCCTTTGAATGTGGATAGCTCTCAAAGACTTCTTGTCTAATATAGGAAGAGCGACGCCTAGTGTCACGTTTTCCTGGCGTTGACGCTTGGAGTGCGTGCGCGCGCGTTCGGCCTTAGGAGCGAAACGTAAGCCTTCTTGCGGGAAATGGGCCTCACGAGCACACACAACGTGAGCTATTCTCTTCAGAAAAGGCGGTCCGGCGCTTGGGACGCCGACTACTCAAAGCGGGCCCAAGCGGGATCCGGACCGGAATCTGTATTGAGTTGGATTTTGGGATTGGAATGCTGAAAATTAAATGCAAAAGCACAATAATCAAAAAGGCATTAAGGCATTAACACATTAAGCATGCGGTAGGAGAATGCTTGTTAATATTCTTTCTCATAATCACCTTCCCCCTAAAAGAGTTTAAATTAAACGAATACAGTTTGCCCCTAGAGACACCCAAAGAGGACTTAGACGTACTCAAAACAAAAAAGACATAATTTAAGCACGTGGCCGACGCGCAGGAAGCGCCACATAGGCAAGACTCTAACTTAGAAAAATACATGAAAAAGGGTTAGGATGCCTAACATCCTCCCCCACTTAAGCTGCTGACGACCTCGTCGACTTACAAAACATTACAAAGGCAAAAGAAAAATCTCCTTATCCTAAACTTTGTCTTTTGCTGCGCCATTGTCTTCAGGCTTGCACTCTGTTTTGGAATCTTCTTTCTTCTGTAGCTTTGCGCCTATTGATGAGGGTGCTTCTGTCTTCTTCTTTTGTTGCGCGAGCTGCTTTGTCTTGCCGCGATCTGTTCTTTTTCTTCCATATGTTGACGTTTCATGGTCTCTTTTGCTAGCTTCACCATCTCATTGCTGAGAGTTTGACGCTTGGAGGATCTTTGGCTGTCCCTGATGTGGAACACGCAAACTGCCACGCACCGAGCATGAAGTCCATAGCAGCGACCACCATGTTCGGCATCTTCTAAAGAAGTCCATTCCCAGACCCCATTAAATCATCCATGTCGGCACAGTGAATCCAACTCCCCTGCCACCATTCACCATTGCAGGCACTGTTCTGGCGATACCCTTGATTGTTTTCTTTGGAGTTAACAGCCTTCAGGTTTCCCCATCTTGTGACGTCAATCCAATCGCTTTGCTTCTTTAGTGTCCATGAATTGCACGCCACCCGTGTCCACGAGCGCCGCGCCTTACGCCCACCAAGTGAATTCAGCATACATCAACTTGGTGGTGCCTCATCTTCTGTTGGGCTTTCTTGCCCCATCGCGTACACATTTACACGGCGCCACATCGAGCGGCTACTCATCTTTTGTTGTTTCTCTTCTTCTTCTTCAACCTCTCCTCCTTGTCAGACTCATCTTTCTAGAGTCATGGCCGGCACTTGTTGCAGTTTGTCAATCTCGCCTTTTGTTATGCATTCAACCACCAGTTGTGCGGGCCTCTGCAAACTAGTCCAGCTCAATTGCTTCTACAAATGATCCTTTTGGTCCATGATGAACCGGAGTTGCTTTGTGATTGTGAGATGACCCGATTTGTTGAAGTCGCCTCCCCCACTTTTGCCTCCGATTCGAACCTGTAGTTTGATACACACGCGCAGCCGCTCAAGCCGCTCCTTAAAGCCTGAGTGGGCTTGAGGGGTTTGTCGAGTCCTTCTTTTCTGATTTTTCTCCTTTCCAAAGATAATCAACGAGTCTCTCCGCTTGCCTGTACCCGCGATGAGAGTAGTGATCTCTGCCCATCAATTCTCTTGGCCCTTCTTCCAACCCGTAAGAATTTGAAGAAGAGACATCTTGTTCGCTCATGTCTGTATGCGAAAGCAACATGCGGAAACTCACGCACTAGTCATGAATGAGCCCGTTTGCTTAATTCCTGCCCAACTTCCTATCGTGGCAATAAATCATTTGTTCTGAGGAACTGTTCTGAATTCCTTCTTAAACTCCCCATGTACAATTTCAACTTCCCGGCCTCAATCTCGCGTGCTTGGTGCGCCACCGAGAGCTTGCATCATCAGCCAAGATGATGACCACGTGTCTACCTTCAAGGATTCTCCAGCGACTAACCTGAAAGAACTGTTCCATGTCGAACAGGAAGTTTGTACTTCTTTGCATCCGGCGCCACTTGTAGCCTTCGGCTTGGCGCTATCTTGGCGCACCCAACGCCTTGGAAGCATTTCCTACACGCGGCTTCATTTCACACATTTTTCCAATGCCTCACGGCTTGTGCAGACGAAGTTCAATTGCTCCTGCCCAGAGCTTCTTTCTCCGATTTCAATTACCTACCATGCTTCCAGCTTTTCAATCATCTGGCTGCTCGATGACCAATTTTCGAGCGAGGCCCAGCTTCCGACTCCTTCTAGCCACGCATTCTTTTCTTCCAACGTTCGCAACTCATTTTTCCTTTTTCCGGGACCCAGGGGCTATTCGAACCTGGCTCTATACCAACTGTCACGGTCCTGCGTTTGACCTGGAGCGTGCGCGCCTTCGCCTTGGAGGCGAAACGTAAGCCTTCTTGCTGAAATGGCCTCACGAGCACACCAACGTGAGCGATTCTCTCGAAAAGCGGCGGGCGCTTGGACCGGCACTACTTCAAAGCGGCCCAAGCGCGTATCCGGATCCTGGAAATCTTATTTGAGTTGACGATTGATGGGAATGGCTGGCCTGAAACTAAATGCAAGCCACAAATATCTATAAAGCATTCAATGCACTTTAACACATGACATGGGAGGAGAAATGCTTGTGTGAAATATTCTTCCTCATATATCACCTTCCCCTAAAAGCGTTACATTAAAATGAAGACATTGCCCACTAAGACACCCAAAGAGACTTAGACCGTACTTCAACGCAAAAAGACATAATTCTACCAGGCACTTGTGGGGGCGACGCGCAGAGCGACCACAAGGCAAGACTCTAACTTAGAAAAATACATGAAGAAAGCGGTAGATCCTAACACCTAGTATACCAATGAAACAACAGGCCTCATGCCAAAGTTCTCACTTAGAAATTAGAGCAAGCAAAGGAAGAGATGATCCCGAGATTCAAATTATATGACTAAACGGAGATGAAAAGATCAGTAAAATATTCGGCTTCCACAACGCTCAATTCGATATGAAGAAGAGTAAGCACAAAGATGAAGAATATATGACTTTTTGGGACTAGAAGTGTTTTGACAAACAAGTTTCCTCCAAACCCACCTTTGGATCTTGAGGTCGATTGTACATATTAAAGTCTTGGATATAAAGTTTACCATTGTGAAGAAAATTAGCGCCCAAGCCCACAGCAAGAGTCAATCACCTCTCTATCATCTCATTTATTTTCTTAGTGCCCCAAGAGACTCATTTCCCAGTTAAAAAATTTCCAAAAGTGTTTGCCTTTTTGATATGAATAAGTATGAACCCCAACGCACACCACCAATTTATCATCTTTTGTGGCTAAGTCCCAAAACCAATATTACCCGCCAACTTGTCCAGTTTAGTGAAATGGAGATATCACATTCCATCTCCCTACCACACCTGGGACACAAAGACTCCAACAGCTACAAAGCGTCTCCTTAGATGGCTATAAACTTTGACTCCACAAAAGACTCTACACTATTGGGCATTCTCTCTCTT
>SNQN01004219.1:26051-41524 GCA_008642245.1 Bassia scoparia
TCTTGAGGGTTTTCTCTCAGTGTTGCGCAAGCAAAGTGAGGTTCCCTCACCTATCATATTCGTTTCTTATTCAGACCTAACTGTAAAACTGCTTCCTACCGCAATACAAAACTAACCTACTATAAGACATCCACATACTACTTAAATATGATGGTATTGTCAAAAGAAGAGTCTCCAAACCCTACTTCCCGAACACAACAATTGTAACTTGATGTTAAGATCAGAGAATGAGACCAAGCAACTGCTCATTGTGGACAAGCTGGTTATGACAAATAATGCAATCAAATAAAGAGGTCATAATGGAATGAACCCCACCGAAAGCGAACACGCACTGCTAGTTCGTTGTCAGACCCCTAACCCTCTTTCTGTCGCAAAGACGAGCTCCGAAGACTTGCCTTAATAATGGATGTTTCATCAGCCAGGAGATGGTTATAGAATAGAATCAAGTGTTCACGAAGCACTAGTACGACTTCTTTAAGGGCATTCCATACACTTATTGTGTAGAGATTTGAGGTAGACCACTTCATCAGTATGTTTGAGTGGTGCTGTACTTAAGGCAGGAATTTGAATCTTCTTTAGATGCCATATGTAATTCAAGTATTATTGTCAACCTTTCCTGAACACTGATATTTAGTAACTTTCACTTCAGAGTATATAATTAGTTTGCATACGCTAACTCAAGTGGGTAAATGTCATAAATATTATTGGTCGACGAAAGTGTCGTCACCAAAATTATTAAAGGCATTATGTCAACTTTTCACAGTAAGATCAGAGATAAAAGTCAAGCCGCACTCGAACATTAAAGTTAAGTAATAGAATTTAATATAGAGTTTTATTTCATTTGACTTAGTTTGTACATCTCGTATAATCCTTCGCAGATCATGAGATAATGTTTCACTTACTCATAACGGCTAGAAGGAATCTGCAGTGATTAAGTTCATCCCTTAGGTATAACACTGTTGATGATTTATATGACTCAGTAGTTAGGAGGAGAATGGTTGACACTATCACTACTTATTTGTAACTCAACAATATGGGTAATTCTCGCTCCTCACAAGAAAGAATGAGAAAGCATCAGCATCTCTTGTTTGATCTAACATTCGGTATCGGCCACACAGCCGAATACAAAGGATCACTCAAGTATCGGGTGTTCACTACTTCACTCCATGCGTCCATAATAATCGTGTTTACTCTCTTTCATTGGTTCGGCTTTTTAAATGCAAGAGATAAATAGATAAAGGTGAACGACATTTACTTTGGGGAAGATGGAACATACGTAGAAGATTACAAAACTGCAAGTGTGCCGGATCATTTAAAAATGAACAAGCTAGATGTACTCAAGATAAATATAGGAATGGTGAGTACAGGATGGGAAGAGTCAAAACTTTAGCCTTATGAAATATGTAAAGATGATATTATTATATTTATTACACCCTATAGTTTGTAGATAAATAGTTTTCATCAAGAGTGGAGCTTAGCAGGATGAATGTTTGCAATATATGCAAATTGTATTAAATATTAATGTTTGAAAAGTTTCTGCTTTTTTTATATTGGTAGAAATCCGTCATAGTGAGTCAGTTTCTTCTAACATGTTTTATGGGATAGCAATTAATATTGACAAAAGAAGTCAGATGGAAAGTATTGGTGCTCTACAGGTAGCATTCTGTTCATAGCTTCACACAAAAACAGACCTCATACTCTATCCATATCACTTACAATTCACATAAATCAATATAGACTGTTGGATTAGCCCATTTTGAATCTAATACAACTTAAAAGTTAAGAACGAAAAAGTGCTTAATTTTATCACAATCGGAACATCGATATATTTTTGTAGAATATGTGAGCGTACTTGTCTGTAACTTTGACCTGTATGTGCGACAACGAAGTGTTATGGAAGAAGGACTCACGAACAAAAGAAAAATAAGGATGAATAAATAATACTTGAAAAAGAATAAGCGCTACATAAGTAAATATGCATAAATAGATAAAATGCATATTCAATTTATATGAAATTTGTAATTAGTAAATACATAGAAATCATCGTCAAATCCAAATGCAAATCAAAGTTACGATAATAACCAATTCAACTAAAAACCAACTATTAGTAAATCTTAGGCATCTAAGAAAATTCAAACAATCCCAAGACTGAAACCAGCAACAAACTTGCCACACTGTGTCGCAGCGGTTGGTTATCGGGTAACGTCCGGTCACTTCATGAATATCGGCAATTTTTATTACGCACCTCACTTCGCGACAATATATCTGGTAAGTCATGCAAACATTATATGCTAACAATTCTCTATCAATTACTGTAGGTCCTTGTTCAAACTATTTTCATAACTGGATCGAATACGCCGGTTATTTTTTAAAGTGTGAAGGAACTATGAAAGCTTCTCTAGAGTGTTGAACCTTGTGATTCAATATATGGTATGAATTTCTCTTCTATTTCATTAAACGCAAATCAAAATAAAGCAGTGTTAAATGGAGTATTGCATATCTAATTCTACATAAATGGCATGATAGTTTTGTAATGGGCCAGACAACTCAATCTGTCTACAAAATAATTTTACACAAGATCTTATTACACAAGTTCACTATGATTTAGCCTGCATTTTCTTGAACTTTAGCTATTCTTTCGTAGCCATTAGGGTCTCTCATCGTCGCTAACTTTTAGCATCAAATGACTGCACTACATTGTCATTACAATTGGAATCAATCCTGAAGATTTTCTATTATGTGTCTATCTTCATTGCACAATTGAGCGGATAGCATGCTGGAAGAAAATGCGGTTAAACTGATTGGAGATAATACAAAATTATATACGCTTATTAGTCCAATATCTCCTCTTAATGGCATGATTCTGCTCGCTGTTGTTTTATTGCTTTGAGTTGGATTTTGAGCTAATGAAATGAATCCCATTGCACTCTGCATACCGTCTCTCCGACTCCACTAACTGCATACTTAAAGCCTTGCAATATGTTAGTTGAAATTGTGATTTGGGACCATGTCAAAACTGAAATACTCATTTACACTGATATATAATCTAAATTATACTAACATAAAGCTAAGACCATGGATAATTATCACTTTACATCTATATGGCCTTAACTCTCTGAGATTAACTATATTTGACGTTAGCGTTATGTTTACCTTTATATTAATCGTGCATTTAATATTCTAAGGCCAATCAGCGGGTAGGTTTCTAATTTTTACACTCTTAAGATTAATAACATAACTATTGGTTCATACTATTAAATCACCTTGAAAAATTAATTTATAGCATAACTTCAGGATTAACACATATACATCAAACTCCATGGGTTGGGGTCTCTTGCAATATATACAAGCAGGGACTTTTGCTTCGTTTATAGAGTGAAATGTAAGACGTTATCATCCTAACTAATGTCTAAAATGCAAATAAATGTTTATCGGTTAGTTTTTTTTTTTTTGGCTTAATTACAATGTGCGTTACATTTCATTTCATGAATTATAATATAAAAAGTTAGAGTGACATAGAATAGGGACATAATTACACATGAGGGAGCGTGATAATCAACATCAATCATAAGCTCAATTAGAACGGCCATCATCAGTTAAAAATATCCCAACACAATGCACGGCAATGCAAAGTCTGCAGCAGAACACTAAATTAAGCCTTACACTATTAACTACAATTTGCACAATTTCAACATTACACGAAGATGGATAAACATATACGCAAGCATCACCTACTCATGCGAGACTTAATGGACAGCTTTGGTGAATATTACATGAACATATCCATCAACGGCTAATGGCATGATTCAGCGATACGACAATAGCATAAAGTTACACTAGATTTGGAGCCGCGATGCGCGGTGCATCGGCGACGTGGGTTATGCCAACAATATTCACAACACTTACACTCATTACACGAAAAGCTCTGAGGGCGCACGCTCACTGATGATAGGGATAAATAGTAACATTAGCATAGAATTTGTGGTCCACGGATGTTATTCAGTAAGGGAACTTACATGTTAAAATATCCATAATCTATGCAATAGATCGCAAGAAACAAACTTTTGAACATTACTCGCTATAAACTCCTGACTTATGAATTATATATATCGATCACAATGTAAATGACTTAACGAACATGTTTATCACCATGATTTTATCGTTGTCGTAAATCGATTGTGTGCTAGTAAAACAAAATAATGAACTACATTCACGAACCTTTATATCCACAAATGCAAAAATATTGCCAAGTTACTAGACAATAGGTGATGCTTCATCATAGAGACAAAAATATAGACAGAATTCCTGCATGCAGAACTCTGAGACACATCATAATCATTCAAGCTGTCCAAATGGAGTAATAGTATTCTTATGATGTCTTCTTACCGAGATTCATCGGTCTACTCTTCAGATAGTACAAGTTGGGGCCTATATAATTGCTAAAACACGTCCTTGTCACCACTTTAGAGGTTCATGTTTTGGAATTCTCCCGCACCATACAAATTCCACATATATGAACCATAGCATTTAAAGATTAATATCTACTACTGGATGAATACATATTATCACGTCAGGCTACAAAATTAAGATTGTGTAATTTGAGTGTTTTCTGAATGGGGGAAAGTGTGGGTAATGTATTGTACAAATTGTATTTAAGTGTGAATAATCGATTAATAATATGACATAAGCATCTTCGGGTAATATTAAAAAGTGATTGAGATTATATTTTGCTAATTAGCTCAATAACTAATGTCTAAGGTTTATTATAATTAATGAATAAATTTGATTTGCAATATGCAAAAGTATACT
Source organism: Bassia scoparia (assembly GCA_008642245.1). NCBI lineage: Eukaryota > Viridiplantae > Streptophyta > Magnoliopsida > Caryophyllales > Amaranthaceae > Bassia > Bassia scoparia. The sequence goes on from SNQN01004219.1 coordinate 30,861, forward strand.
TATTCATGTCTTTGATTTTCATTCTTCGCACAGCTTTTGAAGAAAATGGGAATTTCAAAGCAAAGCATTGTCTGAGAGCGAATAGATTTTTTTCTCTGCCCGCTAGTAGATATTAAAGCAAAATGTTAAATTTTCGGGTCTTCGTTTTTTGCATAAAGTTATATGCAAATATAACCATTGATTGATTGAGAAAATTTCTTCGATCGACGACTAAATATTCTCGCTGTTTGTTCACACGATTATTCTTTGTAACCTCCAAGCTAAAAGATTTACATTGCTATTATTTATGTCTTATACTTAAACTTGTTAAAATGTTATTTGACTTCATTTTTAAAATCTAATATATTTAATTCATTAAAGGATTATAAGTATATTCACAGAAATAGTCAAAGGGAGGCCATAATTTCCGGGGGGTCGGACTTCTCCATGACTAATAAGTCCCCTGGCTTATTTATAAACATAGAGATTTGTAAACAACCTAACATACAAATTCCTGATCAGTCAAAACATATTACGCGATTCTTGATCCTCTTTCCTTTGCCGAGCAGATGGCTGTTGGCATAGGCATTTCAAAGCTTCTTTGTTTGTGTTTGGAATTCTCCCAATCGAAGTCAGAGAAGAAGTCTACCATAACACACTCACAATTGGAAAGCAAGGTCACCGTAGGAAGCCTAAGAATCGCTACACGGCATCGATAGGCGTTTGAACGCTCGAAGGCGGCTTCCGAGGGCGCGGTGGAGCCACGCGCTATCCGGCCTTATGGAAGGGCATGGGGGAGCGAGCATCAAGTAAGCCTTGCTAAGCGGAAAATTTGTATTTGGCAGGTACGCCCTCTCACGAGCAACACAGCACGTGACGGCCGATTCTCTCTTTCGAAAGGCGTCGGCTGGCGCTTGAGACGGGGCTAACGTCAAAGCGGGCCCAAGAGGGATCGGACTCGCGGACTGTATTTGAGTTTGGGATTTGGGATTGGAATGCTCGAAATGTAAATCAAGCACAATATCTATAAAGGTAAGCGCATTAACCATTAGCTGGGTAGGCCGAGAAATGGCTTGTGGTGAATATTCTTCTCATATATCACGCGTATTATGGTTTCCCAAAGGAGGGTGGTAACAGCATGTAAGCGTCGTTGAGTTGGACTCACTGTTTGCCTCCTCGAATGGCGGAATACTTTGACTTTCGTCTTAGAACAAGAACATGTCTCTTCAGACTCGTCAAAGGGGGGCTCTGTACGACATCCCTGAAAATGTGTACCCAAAGAGTATATCCGTCGATGAAAATACTGACCGCCGCACTAGAGGAGCGTTTGAGATTCGAGTATTAAGATAAAGATGCTTCATATGGAAAATTAAGACATAATTTAAAGAAGGTTCACTTGTTGATAAGTGAGTGCGAGGCGACGCTCGCAGTCGTATCGGAAGTAAGAGCAAGCGCCCACAAGAAGACTACTACATTTTGTAGACAATAAAGGCACAAGGCAAAATATTTGCTATGAAATGCGGGTTTATTTTTCAGAAAGGTTTTCAAAGGTTCAAGTTTTCCTACAATGGCGATATACATCGCTTTTCTGTTTTATCCATGTCGACACCAATTTTTCTGAATCGACAGTCGATTTAAAATTAATTTTTGGACTGTTTTCTATGATTTTCTAAGCAATTGCAAGTGATTTACAATACGGAATAACGCATAAAATCATGAATAATTAGAAAACTACTCCGGGACAATACTACGTGGAACCTCTAAAATTCCTCTAGACTCCTTGCTTGGAGAGCAAGGGTTGTCTAGGTCGTCGACATTAAAAGGATCTCGTCGACTTAGACATAACATCGCGAGTAAAAAATATTTCGATTTTTTGAGTAAAAATATTGCAAACATCAAATAGGGACAATGAGGAAAAATCTCTATCCTAAACTTGTTTCTTATCTGCTGAGATATGACGCCACATGCTGATGAGCTTCAGGCTGCATCTGAGTTTTATGCTCGAGAATCTTCTTTCTTCTAGCTGATATGTAGCTTGCTTGCCAAGCCCAGTAGCGTACTATTAGCATCGTCAGCGGGTGCCTTATCTGTGCTAAAAATTTTGCCTAAATCTTGTAGGTGCATTCTCGTCTTATCTTGTGCGTTGCGTCGGCACGGCCCGTCGAGCGTATTACGCAGGAAGCAGCGTATCTACGCTACGTGCAGCGTATATAGCGAGGAGTCTTAAGCTTCCGTTTTTGCTTGTGTTGGTGGCTATAAATACGCTCTTGCTAGTTCAGTTCGAGACCTCGATTCTGAAACGATTTTCTGCTTACCAAGCATACTGCCCGAGTCTCGTGTTTTCTTTTTCTCCCTGAAATAGTCACTCAAAACGTGTCACAAAAACATCATAAGTTTCATGGGTCTCTCTTGTTGGCTAGATGCTATCAAATTCATCCATCGTTTTAGCTCTTCGACAATTGCTCGAGCGTTCTCTTATCGAATCACAGCAGATATTACATGAAGATTGACTCTGAATTACTCACGCAACATCAATCTCTACTACTTCTTTACATACTTTCGAGTAATGTTATGAATGTGCTAACAGTATATATATATCTTAATGGTAACGACACACTGGATAAATCTCCACCCTTTGATTTGAATTCGGTTTTCGAGAGTAAATATGTAAGGGTTTTACAATTTAAACGTTTCATTGTTTTCATTGTTTCTCGTTTCCATTTTTTCATTTCGTTTACATATGTATCATTTCATTGTGCATTACTCAACCAATTCATTTTATTCTTGTTTTGGGCAATTCGAGGCGGAAAGATCCCACTCATCCACTGCGGACGTTATGGTAATTCGCTTATTTTCAGAGCATAGGCAGACGATCGTTTTATTCCTTCTATGTAGACCGATTCAAGGCAAACGATTCGTTTCATTGTGTTTACAAACTACTCTATATGTTCTTTCCTTTGGCAGATTTTACGGGTTTAAGACTTGAGTATAAGCATAAGTATTGGTGAAGTTCTCACACTTCATATTAATCTCCATTACATCTTATTTCCGGATCTGTCGAATATTGTAATAAACTTGTATGTTTTTTGCTAATAACGAAGACCCAGGTACCGACGAGAGGTTGATTATGTGATATCCAATTAAATCAGATTAACTATGGAACATGTCGCCGTGTTTTAGGCACCGAGTTTTTAACATGATGTAAATACAAAGTGGGTCAGAAAGTGATTTCATAGGCACTTTCACGCGCTGTAGTACTGTGATCAATAGTAACACACTTTCATGTCATTCACGGTTAGAACGCTCCTAGGTGCTAAACGTAGTTGTGTGCATCACCATAATTGTGTTTAATGCGCAATTACAATGGACCGAATAGAGGCCTGCTACATGCGGAATTGGGTTACAGATTTTCTACATGTATCCCATCTGCAGAACCACGACGGGTTCTTGATTGACCGAGGGGCTCCATTGATTTGGCACGATAACGTTGGGCGTTGTTTGGCCGGTTCCGAATAACTCTTGTGGACACGGTGGCGATTCCTACCTCGACAACTACCCAACGCATCACGTGCGGATTCCGTGGCTCACCGGATAAGCACTCGATGTATATCCAACGCCTTCACGCTTACCGCTGAGGCGCGGCCAGTCCTATCAGCAAGGCTAAATAAAGACTAGTTAGAGCTGAGTCAGTCACATACAAACATCCACTCTCCGCAAAGGCAACTTTCAAGTCCCAAGTCTAGATCTACTCTCTATCATTCACATTGAGCGTAGGCGATCTACTTTGTTCGTGTAAGTTGGATGGTTAAGCAGCACTCTTGTGACAAAAGGTTTCCCCTCTTTGTGACCGTCAATCCAAGATCGCTTTGCTTCTTTAGTGTCCATAGAAGTTGTGCGACGCCCCGTGTCCACGAGGGCGCGCCTGCCTTAACCGCCAGCAACGTGAATGTCCAGCGGGAGGTGGGTGACAGCATTCAAATTGTGATCCAAGTAATGGTGCGATGCATCTTTGCTTGCAGCTGCCAACCTTCTTTCTGGCTGCATCGTAAGAATGAGATGTAAAGAACCTTGGATGGGCACTTACTATGAAGACCACTTTGGAGAACGGATTCTTTCTTTGGTTTCTGCCATGAAGTATATCCCTGTGAACAAAGTTTAGCCAATGATCTCCCCTCAATTCAAGCGTGAGCTGACACTACATCGAGCGCCGTGCCTGTCTCATACGACTTTAACGTGATTGGTTGGTTTCTTCTTCTTCTTTGTTCTCAGGGTTTCGACTCTGCCTTATTCACACTAGTCCCTCGAAGGTCTTTCCTCGTTGACCTATGTGCAAGAAATGGTTCTTGTTCTTGTAGAGAAGGAGACTCTCACTTTCGAAACTTGGGAGAGGTTTAGGTCCATAGCCAGCTTGCTTGCTTCATGCGATCTTTCGTGATAACAGTTTGTCAAGTCTCCAAGAGCTTGTAGCATGTTTCATTAGTCAACCGCTACTTCTTCGACAGAGAATTGTATAATGTGAGCGCTTAAAACAAGGCGAGAAGAGGGATTTACTGGCATTTCTCTCTAGAGAAGGACGGCTCTGCCTGATGCAAACACGTGGTCCATCTCTCCAATTTGCTTCTTATCACTAGAAGTGGGTATAGAATTGCTCGTAATTTAGGGGTTTTCTAAAATTCGATATCGACACCTGTGATTGCTTTTGTGATCAAGATAGATTAGATCAGTAGTTGCATATTGACTGGGCCTAGTACCTTCGGATAAGTGTTCTAACCACAGATAGTTTTGGTTATGAAGTCGGCCATGAGATCGACTTATCTGAAAACAAAACTCAGTTTATTTGACCACTAGAAATCCGGTATATGGACAGAAACAAACAAGAACGTACAAGTTTTCTGGATCGTTTCGAAACGAAATTGGATTCTGCAAACTAGAAGCTCCTCTGGTCTTCCACAGGAATCAAGGTTATGGAGATGTCCACGCTCACGGCGTGAAGTATTCTCATGTATGAACTTATAACTCAAGCGCATCTTTGACATCGCTTGGTCAAACAAAGGAGCTACCATATTGGACCCACTCCAGATTCTTCCAGAGGATTAAAAAGAGTAGGAACTGGAATCCAATGCCTATTGCAAATACATCGAGGCAGAGCCAACAACTGAGGATGCTTAAGCTAAGGATGGATCCAGGACATGGTCGAGATTGAAGGCTCCCACTTCACCAGGTGCAAAAAAGCCGAACATCACATCCAACCATTACTACTCTCAAATTATTTTTGATGAAGGAAGACTTTACCCATGGTCTCATCTATCCAGTGGGGTAAGCTGTCCAATGTACTCTACTCTCAATACACTTCTGTTAATTGGCTTATTTAGGGATAGCGACATGACGACACTACTATGAAGGTGGTCCGCGACCTATCAAGCATGATGGAGAAGATTTGAGAGGAATTCGGAAAGATCCTGAAGGCAACGAGATGTGCATGTACCACAAGAGTGGGGCGTGTTCCTGAGCCAGCTGACCCGCATGACAACTGTTCCTACCTATCAAATTCAAACCAAAAAGAATCTAATTCAGAACAACCTCAAGAAGACAAAGCCGAACTGAACGTTGGCCAGTTGATTGTACCTTCGAAGAGTCAACGTGAGGCTGCTCCTCAAAGCTCTCACGGAAATCAATGTCTCGAATGTTGAGACACTCCTGAAGGGTTTGGTTAATCTTCATAAACCAACCAACACGCTGTCGTCTCTTACATTGTATTTCTGACGATGTCTGCCTCGCTGAGGGCCCCATATAATAAGGCCCTTCACTCGTCATGTGGTGTGAAGGCGTGCAAGTATCCAATGAATTGGTAGACAATGGATCTTGCATCAATGTTTGCGCCCTTTGAGAACTGCTCAACAACTTGGGATGCAATAGACTTCTCAGGCTAATACCCAAACATTCGTGCTACGGACAATTCAAAGAGACGGCTCTTGGGATTATACTGGCTCAAATGCTGCTGGACCAATTGAAAAAGGGTGAAGTTTTTTTCATGTGATGATGTCAAAAGCTTCATTCAATCACTGTGTCCTTGGCTGCATGAACTGGCGTTCCCTCTCTTACCATCAAAGTCCAAGTTCTTACTTCTGCGCTCCGGTAACTATAGATGCATCTCCCATAAACCAAGCAATAGGGAAGTCACCTACAAGTCCAGGCACGACCATGAAGATGAGGAATTTGGGGTTTCGACTGCTGTGATTGAAGAGTCCTTATAGCATGCCAATATCATCTATCCATATACTGAAGAACAGCTACTTCCTGGAAATGGCTTAGGATCCAATCAAGGAGCATCTCATCCTCTTCGATCTGCCAAAAAGAATCGACAAATTCGGACGGGGAATACTCTCATGATCGAAAAAGCGAAATAAGGGAGCAAGGCACTGAAATACGTCCTTAAACAAGAACGACTAATAGTGGGCCACCACTCCGCGCTTTACGAGCTTAACTCTCAATGGCTACTTTAGCGAGATGGAGAGGATTTTCGGAGCTTTGAACGTCCTGACCCCTTCCAACTGCTTGATGGCAAAGTATCCAGGACCTCGGGTCTTCACAAAAGACTCGTGACTTCATTGAAGATTTGGGTTAAATGACCTGTAAAACTGCAAAACCCCTGTTGATGATCACTGGGCAGGTCTTCTCTTTGGTATGGAAGGAAGAGAAGGACTACTTTCAAAGGTGGGAGCTAACGATCCCTGTGAATGAGAGACCTCACTAAAGGCTGATTACTTACTGACTCTTCTAACTGTCCTTGCAAAACTGCAGGTTGAGACGGCCGGCCTGGAGTGGGCTTGAGGGGGCGTTTGTCGAGTCCTTTTTCTGAGTTTTCTCCTTTCCAAAGGATAATCAACGAGTCTCTCCGCTGCGCTGAACGGCGTGAGAGAGTAGTGACGTTCTGCCGCATCAATTTCTTGGCCCATTCTTTCAACCCGTAGAGATTTGAAGAGAGAATCTTGTTCGCTCATGTCTGTATTCGAGCAATGAACATGCGGGAAACTCCGCACGTAGTCGAATGAGCCCGTTGCTTAATTTCCTCGCAACTTCTGTCGGGCAATTGAATTCAGTGTTTCTGGAGGAACTGGTTCGTGAATTCCTTCTTGAACTCCCATGTATCAATTTTCAACTTCCCGGCCTCAATCTCGGCTGCTTGGTGCGCCACCAGAGCTTGGGATCATCAGCAAGATGCATGACCATGTGTCTACTTCAAGGATTCGTCCAGCTGACTAACCTTGAAGAACTGTTCCATGTCGAACAGGAAGTTTTGTACTTCTTTGGCATCGGGCGCGACTGTAGTCTTCGGCTTGGGCGTTGATTTGGCGCGACCAACGCCTGGGAAACATTTCCTAACAGGCGCTTCATTTCACAATTTTTCCAATGCCTTCATCGGCTTGGTTGCAGACGAAGTTCAATTGTCCTGCAGAGCTTCTTTCTCCGATTTCAGTACCTGGACCATTGCTTCCAGGCTTTCAATATCTGGCTTGCTCGATGACAATGTGTTCGAGCCGAGGCCCATTCTTCCGACTTCTTCTAGCCAGCTATTTTTCTCCAACGTTTCGCGACTCATTTTTCCTTTTTCCGGGACAGTGCTATTTCGAACTGGCTCTGATACCAACTGTCACGGTCGCGTTTTGACCTGGAGCGTGCGCGCGCTTCGGCCTTGGAGGCGGAACGTACTTCTTGCGGAATGGGCCTCACGAGCACACGCAATGAGGCGATTCTCTTCGAAAAGGGGTCCCGGCGCTTGGACGGCGACTACTCAAAGCGGCCCAAGCGGATCCGGACTCGGGAATCTGTATTTGAGTTTGGGATTTTGGGATTGGAATGCTGAAAATGTAATGCAAGCACAATATTATAAAGGCATTAATGGCATTAACACATTAGCATGGGAGGGAGAATGCTTGTGTGAAATATTCTTCTCATATATCACCTTCCCCTAAAAGGTAATTAAATGAATACATTTGCCCCTAGAGACACCCAAAGAGGAGACTTAGACCGTACTTCAACAAAAGACATAATGCTAAGGCACTTGTGGGGGCGACGCGCAGGAAGCGCCCACAGGCAAGACTCTAACTTAGAAAATACATGAAAAAGGGTAGATCCTAACACCTAGTATGCCAATGAAACAAAGCCTCATGCCAAAGTCTCACTAGAAATAGGCAGCTAAAGAAGCAAAGAAGAGATGATCCCGAGATTCAAGATGAGTATGACAAAGATCAGAGGGAAAAGARCAGAAATATRCGGCTTCCACAAGTGCTCAATCGATTATGAAGAGTAAGCCACAAAATGAAAATATATACTTTTGGGACTAGAAGTGTTTTGACAAACAAGTTTCCTCCAAACCACCTTTGGATCTTGAGGTCGATTGTACATATAAAGCTTGTGGATATAAAGTTTACCATTGTGAAGAAAATTAGCCCAGCCACAGCAAGAGTCAATCACCTCTCTACATCTCATGATTTGTTAAGTGCCCAAGAGCTCTTTGCCAGTAAAAAAATTTGCCAAAAGTGTTGCCTTTTGATATAATAAGTATGAACCCAACGCACACACAATTTATCACTTTTGTTGGCTAAGTCCCAAACCAATTTAGTGACCGCCAACTTGTTCCATAGTGAAATGAGAATCACATTCCATCCCCACGACACCTTGGGGAGACACAAATGACTCCAAGCTACTAAAGCCTTCCTAGATGGATTAAACTTGTGAGTCCACAAAAGACTCTACATATGGCTTCCAATTCTTTGAGGAACCTTTTAGGTAAGATAAAAATCTGARACTAATATGTTTGTATATCGAAAAGGACACCCCGCACAAGTTGTAACCGACCAGCATAAGATAGGAAACGTGTATTCCAACACTTAATCCGATCAACAAGCTTATCTATTAAAGGTTTGCAATCAAAATAATAAAGCTTTTTGGTAGAAAGTGGCACCCCTAGATACTTAAAAGGCAAAGCACCTAGTGAAATACCAAGAATAGTACTCATATGAACTTGCTTATGAAGATTGACGCCACCAAAATACACTAGAGGTGATCATGGGCCGGGCCGTCTTGGCATGTGAAATTAGGRCCTTTAATCGGGCCGGGCCGGGCTTGGAATCAGGCCTAATATTGTTGCCCAAAGCCCGAAAAATTAAAGCGGGRTTGGCGGGCTTTTCGGGCTTTTTCGGGCCGGGCCCAAAATATTAACTAAAATGCACAAAAAGTGGTGACCAAAGCCCACCAAATTTTCGGGAAAATCGGGCCGGGCGGATTTCGGGCCGAAAAATCTTGTCCAAAGCCCACTAAATTTTCGGGCCGGGCCGGGCTTGTATGATCACCTCTAAAATACACCTACCTTTTATTCAAATTGGCTTCTTAACTNAGCACCTAGTGAAATACCAAGAATAGTACTCATATGAACTTGCTTATGAAGATTGACGCCACCAAAATACACTAGAGGTGATCATGGGCCGGGCCGTCTTGGCATGTGAAATTAGGRCCTTTAATCGGGCCGGGCCGGGCTTGGAATCAGGCCTAATATTGTTGCCCAAAGCCCGAAAAATTAAAGCGGGRTTGGCGGGCTTTTCGGGCTTTTTCGGGCCGGGCCCAAAATATTAACTAAAATGCACAAAAAGTGGTGACCAAAGCCCACCAAATTTTCGGGAAAATCGGGCCGGGCGGATTTCGGGCCGAAAAATCTTGTCCAAAGCCCACTAAATTTTCGGGCCGGGCCGGGCTTGTATGATCACCTCTAAAATACACCTACCTTTTATTCAAATTGGCTTCTWAACTAGAGGAACAAGAAAACTTGGTAAAGGCAGCAAACAATAGCTGAATAGAGACAAGATTGGCCAGGAAAAACAGTAAAAGATCATCAGCAAAAATCAAATGAGTGATGGCTAACTTTTCACAACGGGGGTGGTAGTTGAAATCAAGATCCTTAGCCATAACACTAAGACAACGAGAAAAATACTCCATACTCTAAGCAAATAAGACAGGAGAAATCGGATCCCCTTGCCTCAAGCCCTTCTTGGCCGAAATAGGAGGAGTAGAGACACCATTAATTAAAATGGAATAATTCACAGTGGTGACGCAACTCATAATCCAACCAAATAGAAGGAAAGCCAAGACCTTCAAGCATGCTTTTCAAGAAACATCAATCCAAAGAATCATAGGCCTTTTTAAAATCAACTTTCAACATGCATCGAGAAGTAAGAAACTTATGATTATAGCCTTTGATAAGCTCAGTAGCAAGTAAGATGTTATCAGCAATAAATTTACCTCTAAGAAATCCAGCCTGAGCTTTATTGACCACTTCTACAACAAGTCAACAACATCAGCCAATCGTGCAGTCAAGATTTTGGAAATAATCTTGTACAACACAATGCAACAGGCTATTAGTCGAAAATCCTTAACAGTAGAAGGCGTTTGGGTCTTAGGCACCAGAGTAATAGACGCACAATTCCACTGCTTAAGGAGACGTCCACTAGAAAAATAAGACAAAACTGCCTCATAAATATTCTCTCTAATCACAGGCCATGCTTTCTTGGAAAAGAAAGAGTTAAAACCATCAATACCAAGGGCCTTTGAGTCCTCAATGCTTTTCAAAGCTAAATCCACCTCCTCCTTTGTGATTGGTTTGATCAAAGAAAGCCCTAACTTAACAGAAA
>SNQN01004219.1:43128-53618 GCA_008642245.1 Bassia scoparia
ATGACAATTCCTACCAAACCATTGAATCCCCAGCCCGAAATGTAAACAAAGTGTAGTTTAGGATAACCAGCCGATGAATGACATCTGAAACAGGCGGTAGCATCAGTGTGATTGGTAGGCCTCCTTTACCCAACAGGTGCAACAATCTGTACAGTAGCCTTACCCACAGAAGCCTCAGCTACAATAGCTGCAAGTTAGAACTTAAACTATAACGTCGATATCAGTTCAAAGCAACAAGTTCTCATTAGGCCATCAGGGGTGTTGACCCATTTCTAGAGAGCAGGCCTGCAGTTGGCTTCTCTTTCTGATCTGCATTAACTTATGCCTAACAATTAATTTGTGCAAAAGGGTAGGCCCATTTCTACCAACATTTTCTCTGAAATCGAGAGCCATAATGAATATTCATACTTAGTCACATCAACTGTAACTTATAAAGAGCAAAGAAATGCGCATTTGTTTAGATGAGCACTCTCAACACAAATTGCTTCCTAACACTTTCAATCCTACTAGTGAGTTTGGAGTCCGGCAATAAAGTGAAGTTGGCAAACGAACCCACAATGGCAGCGTAATTAACTTCATTATGAAATATTACTTCTCATACCATGGCTTAACTCCACTGACCTATTATTCAAATATAAGTCCTCCTTGCAAGACTGCCTGTTGATCAGACGAGACATAAAAATGCACAAAAAAAAACCATCATCAGACAAAAGATCGAGGCTTACTAACAAACCCCAATTAGTGATAATATACCAAGCAATCGCAAGCAATAGTGGGGTTTCCCAAAACAAAACACAATGTAGCATTCTTCCAATAGCACTCCCTTTATCAAGTTTACCATATTTCTAAACAAGCAACAATTTCCATAGGAGTACAAATTCAGATGCTCCTCGAATTAAGACTGATTTAAACGAGGAGGACCAATGTATACCTCATTTGCCTTCGCAACAAGGGATTCGACGAAGCCAAACATTAGGATTAGGTTTCCAGTTATAAACATACAAGCAATCCATATTCCCAAAAATAGCGCACCACCACCATTAGTGCTTTCTTACACCATTCGGAACGATTGGACTATTTCAGTGGAGGCGACCACCACTTCCAAATCTTCCAAGATTCGAAGAGCACCGATTTTGATTTCTCCAATTTTTGCAGCGTTCTTTTCAATAACTGACGAAACATCACCACGTGCAAGTGTCTGAATCGAAGGATGAACCACCAATTCCTCATCCTCACCATCAAACGAAAAGTTASGGTTTCCAAACAATCCAGATTCAACAATTCCCGAAGAATTATCAAAATATTTAGGATTCGAATTAGTTCAAGGCATAGAATTATTGCGTGGAAATGTAGTGCTAGCTTTCTTTTTCTTGGCCATGAAGATTTAGGAAGAAACAAAAAACCCATAATCTTAGAAAATCAACATAAAACCAAGAGCTTAACTCTCTAACGCTTTTGCATTATTGTCCCGATGATATATGTTGGGATTAATATATAACTATTGATTATGTCTTTAGATTAATATTTAACCATTTAACTCGGGATTAATATTAATCTTGAGACTAATATTTAACTTAGAATTAACTATTTATTAATTAACTACTCTCTCTATTCCACTAAATTCATGTCACTTCTAGTTTACACGTTTGTCAATGGACAATTGAAATGTCAAATATCTTTAATTGTACATTAGTAAAAAATATATAWATTGGGTTTTAATAAACTACTCATTAAGATAATTTTAACAAAACCCCAATTGATTATATTCATTCTTATATATTGARAGGAATTTATAAGATTCTCACTATTAATGAATAGTGCRGATTTTCCTTATGGCATGAATTTAGTGGAGCGAAGGATCAGAGTTTATAACTTTTGTTTTGGCYTGCGTTTTCAGAGAGAGATTTAAGGTTACTTTTGGAACTAGAAACACGGGTACTCGAAATTGGAATCYGTCATAGTCTGGAATCGGCGGATGRAAACTCAGAACWGGTGTAATCMGGTACATCTCTAGTTCCAAAAAAGAGGACCCGATTGTAGTCGGTTTCGATTTTGGGTAGTAAAATTTTAGACCCGGTAGCTACTGGGTAATCGGTGAAATCGAGTCTAGTTTTGAGTACCCTGTTGGATCTGGGTCTAGTACTAGGTATCTGGTGTATGGGACCATATTATTTAGGGAATTTTTTAACGGTATACCCGAGTTTTGGCGAAATCCCAATGKTATACATGAGATTTTCTTTTTTCACAAAAAACTTGAATTTAACCTAATATCCCAATTTTAACTAAAACATCCTTAAAACCTTAGTTTAAGCCTTAATTTGAATCTAAATTTTATTGGGAAATTCTACAAAATACCCCTCTAAAAACGCGTTTTCCACAATATACCCTCACTTATTTTTTAGTCCATACTAAATCCCTACAATCAAGTTTTGTTCCATGATTTAACCTTCATGGTTAACTTTAACCAAATCATTTGGTTAAATTAATAAAAAAAATTAAAAAAGCAAAAAATAAAAAACCCACCAAAACCCACCATCCCCAACCCAACCACCACCATACCCAACCCACATGTACCCCTGCCCACTCCTCCAAACCACCAGACCACCGCCCATTCACCACGAAATAAACCCCCCCACTCGCCACCACCACTAGACCGACATGAACCACCTTCAACCTACCCACAACCACGTATGTCGCGAATTCGAAGCCCCCAAACCGTCGCGAATTCGAAACCCCCACCCACACCCACCACGAATTCGACCCCCCAACCACCACCATGACGAATGCGAAACTCCCCCCCCCCACATGACGAATGCGAAATTCCCCTCTATTCATGCATGGGTTAAAACCCTCTAATTACAATTTCAGCATGGTGGCAGGGGAATTCGTGGTGGAGGATTGAAGGGAGATCGACAAGGGAGATTGAGGTCGAGTGGTGGGGCTGTAAATTTGTGGTTTAGGTTGCGAATTCTGGGTGGTTTCAAAGGCTATGGTGGGGGATTTGCAAGGGTGGTGGGCGTGATGGTAGCAGATTTGCGTGGGTTGGTTGTGGAGGTAGACGGTTCAGGTCAGGTGGTGGGGTGGGCGGATGGTGGCTCGGGTCAGGTGGTGGGATGGGTAGGTGGTGGCGTGGGAGGAAGGGGGTGGTTGATTTTTTTTGTTTTTTTTAAATAAATAAAACTTAACCATGGTTAAGCTAAAATTAACCATGAAGGTTAAATCATGGAACAAAACTTGATTGTAGGGATTTAGTATGGATCAAAAAATAAGTGAGGGTTTATTGTGGAAAACACGTTTTTAGAGGGGTATTTTGTAGAATTTTCCAATTTTATTTAACATTAAACTAAATCTTAACCTTAATTAACCCATTCATATGTTATATATATATATATATATATAATATATATATATATATTATATTATTTAAGGAGAATTAGAAACAAATTCAATAAAAAATAGAGATTATGTACAAGTGTTACATGTTCGAATCCTGCTCTCACCGATCATATTAACATTAAAAATAAAATACATCCTTCGTAACCATTTATGTGAAACAAAGTACTCCGTAATATTTTATGACTCAAATAATACCCTTTGTTACACATAATTGGCTACAGGGAAGTTAAAATGTACTACTACGAGAAGTTTTTTTACCATCTATGGCGAGTGAACAAATCTCCGCAAGAGATTACACGAATACTTCGATGGCCAGCATTCCTTCCGGTTGAAGATTTTTTCATTCTCAAGGCTCGATCTCAAAACTTGAATTGTTAAGGGCCTCAGTTGACATCTTATGATTCTTATCTCTATTGATTAATGTCATAAAGAGATGTGGAATCGTTGCATTAGATTATTGGAGACTGTTAGCTGTTGATTATGGGTTGTTTTCATACAAAGAAGTGTTTAACAACCTAAATCGACATCCATTCACCAAAACTGATAGGAGGAGGGAGTGATAGTCAAGATGGGCATTGCTTCAGGGGTTAGCTACATGGAAACCTGTATTATATGGAATTTGGTTAGAGCAAAACAGAGTCTGTTCAATGTCATGAGGATCTCGATGGAACGCATTCCTCAGGTTTGCAGACTCAACTGCGAGTCCAGGCGGCAGATAATTCCAGAAATACCTCTCGAAAGAGGAGAAGAACCACCAGGCTTCGAGAAGGGGAAATGGTGACATTATATTGGAAATGGGGTTTGTTGAGAGGTCTGCTTCAGTCTCTTTTTCAATGGATAAGGTGCCCGATACGGCCGACTATGGAGGAAGAAACCGGAATGAACGGGCAAATTGTTAGTTGAACGAGGGTCCGAGTCACAACTATACTGCAAAAGGGTAGTCTGATAGCGATTGCATGAGGATTTGATGGCGGTACAGAAGCTCTTCCAACCTCCTGAGCCCTCTCTCAACTCTACGTTGTTTTTAAGATCTTCGAAGAGAGACCGTGGAGGCTATCGTGGGGATAGGAGTTATCTTATAGTGCTAGACTACTTATTAGTGGTGTAAGGATATGTGTTTTAACTTTCATTGTATTAGCTTTAGGTGGGGCGTTGAGCCTCTTCTCTCTTTGTAAAAAAAAAAAAATCGACATCATTGCTAGGTAGTATATCCCTATCATAAAAACAGTTGCGTCAAGTGAAAGAGCAAAAGCAATAGTAATAGGTCTACTTTGTTATTTAATTGGTTATTACACTTAAACACAATTGGATCTAGGTTCAATCAATTCTAGCCATTGATATAAGATTCAATTCAATGCTTATTATTCTTGTCTAAAAATTAATGTCTTTTTCTCAAAAATTCCCACAAGATCTTGAGTCCTGATTTTTAAAAATATATGATAAGATTGAACTCGATCTACTTTGTCGACTTGTTATAAAACTCACCAATCTAAAACTCAATAATATGGAAAAAAAACTTTGGGTACGTGTTTGACATTAGAATTTTGGGGGTGAAGAGAGTTTGGACTACTATTAGAATTTTGAACTAGTCAAAACACTATCATGAGTGTTTGGTTACAAGAGTTTTAAGAGAGAGTTTTGGGGTGAAAACTCTCAAAATCAAAGCTCCAAATATGAGCTTTTCTTTAAGGATTGGAAAGAGAAAACAATTGACTTTTTTTTCATAATTATGATCCTAACACATTATGTTATTTACAAAATGTCATTTTACTCAAATAAAAGGGAATCAGCTATAGTTAATCGGTTCAGTTTACAAACACATTTTTGAAAGAAGTAGTCTAATACGCAGTCAAATTTCCAAACAGAAGAGTAAACTTTAAACTCTAACTCTAAACTTTATCGCTAAACTCTAAATTTATTTGCTAAATAGGGCCTTTGTCTATCGATAGAATTGAATTGACGGCAACCATATTAAGTAGTTGTTGAGAATTGTAGTAATAAAATGTTATTCAATATATAACACATTTTAAAGGTTTAATTTTATTGTTTTCATAACTATTTAACTGATGATAGGTATAACAAACCAGCCATATTCGGTGGAAATATTTCATCTACCCATTGGGTAAATTATCTTATTACTATAAAGTAGGTATTAATGATAATTGTAATCGCAACTTATTGGATAATAATATTTTATTATTTCTATTAGTTAGTGATTTAATTATCCACCGAATAATGTAACAATGTCCATATTCAGTAAGCTATATGGTACAATTCTTTAAAAAACAATTTCAGTGTCAAAGCCGTCTAAGAGAATCATCGAATACTCCTCGTAACATTATTTGTACCCCACATAGGATGATTGGACACTGAAATTGGAAGAAGTAGATGAGAGCAATTGCTTCTTGAAGCATCTTAAGTAATAAGAAGGTTTCATCTTGCATTGTCTCAGTGTCTGAGTGTCTTCACGATGATAGTTTTAGTATGCAACAAATTATATTTTATTACCTCACAAATTATCGTCTAATGTCTGTGTTATTTTTACGAAAGAAGTAATATTTGTTTTTCAATCACATATGTAAAATATGATGTGTATGACATTTGTTTCCAAATAAAGGGTAGGGTTGTCTTGATATTTTTCTTAGAGTCATATTCTTAAAATAATACTTTATGCCTCCGGTATAATTAAATTGGGATTTTCCCCTTATACCCTGACTTTAAGCCAATAAGCCCATATACCCCCTGTTTTAGAAACGCCTCATATACCCCCCACATTAGAAAAAATAACCCAAATACCTTACTCTAACGGAAAAGTTAACACGTTATTTTCTTGATTACCCTTAGTTAGCTTCATATTAGTAAAAAAAAAAAAAATAGTCAGTTATAACTAATCGAATCACCAAACCTATTCCACTAATCATCCCAAATAATCAAAACATCAACTATCACTCACTAATCACTACAAAGTATCACATAACAATTACAATTTGGATTTTCGATATCAGAATCCATGAATTTGAGCACTCCTCATCTTTGCGATATTACTCTGCTTTCATCATCATCTGCCAAGAAGTATATGATTCTCTGCCATTGTTGGCCCCTCTCCCTATCAAAACCCAGAATTTGCGATTTTCATATCAGAACCCAGAATTTTATTTTGAACAACTGCCCAGATTTTCAGCCCTAATAACAAAGACCTCAATCAAAAACTATAGGCCAATTATTGTATTCCTTTTTTTTGCAATTTTTAGGGTTTTTTTTTCGGAATGACGATTGATTCATATTGAGCTATATTGTTTAATTGAAGGAAAATTTGTGATATTTGATGGAATAAAATGTTAATGAGAACGATTTGAAGTTTCGAGAAATAAAACAAAGGCTGGAAATTGGCTGAGCATGGCAATGGTGGTTTGCGACATGTGGCTCTCCGTTGATCGAGTTCTTTGAGAAGATCGACGCTTGAAGATGACGATGATGAGGTGAGTGAAGCTGCGGATGCTTGAAGCCGAAATCGGAGATGATGAGGATGAAACGAGGTTGACGATTTGGAGGAGAGAGAATTGCTATGATCTTCATCTCTTTACCGCGATTCGAGACGCGCGATCGTTTTTGTAGTGGTTTGAAATGGGGAAAATGGGGAGAGAGAAGGATGAAGTCTGATTATGGTGGTGGTTCGGGAGTAGAAGAGCAGGAAGAGTATGAGATTTTTAAGGGAAGTTGTTATTGGTAATG
The DNA here is from genome assembly GCA_008642245.1 of Bassia scoparia. Taxonomy (NCBI): domain Eukaryota; kingdom Viridiplantae; phylum Streptophyta; class Magnoliopsida; order Caryophyllales; family Amaranthaceae; genus Bassia; species Bassia scoparia. The sequence continues at coordinate 50,257 of SNQN01004219.1, forward strand.
TGATGGGAAGACAAAAGGGGAAGAAGAAGGAATGGGAGCCGACACTCCCTTCCAGTGAACAATGAGCTCTTTTTATTTTATTTTTTTTTAATTATAGAAGATTTAATTTAGGTGTGTTTAGGGTTAATATGTTGGTTAAGGTGTTATAAGTGAACTAAGGAGTTAATTGACCTAAATACTAACAGGTGTTAAAAATTTAACGGTTTTTGGCTTCATTAAGGTATTGGGCTATTTTCTCTAATGTGGAGGGTATATGAGGCGTTTTTAAAAACACGGGTATATGGGTTATTAGAGATAAAAGTCAAGGGTATATGGGAAATATCCATTAAAATTTGTTTCATTTAGACATTCAAAGAGAGAAAATTATTTTCGGTTTTTTCCTCGGTACCCCCAGATTTGCTTAATTATCATGTCCCCGAGTTTTTTCTTTTTATTCCTCAGTACCCCCGAGGTTGCAAAAAATGGATGAAATACCCTTAAACCCAAAAACGTTAACTTTTCTAACACCGTTAGTGAATATACTCAATTAACCCCTAATCATCCCACTTAACCACTAATTCTCTCCTCCATTTTATACCTTCACCTTCCACACTCCCCTTCTCCATTTAACCACTACCACACCATTGTCAACTACAACAACCACCCTTTACAGCAAGCCACCCCCTTTCCAATTTCAACCACTAGTACCACCATGGTAACACCACAGCCACCCCTTCGCCACATCCACCGCCACAACCCCTTCACCGCCCATGACCCGCACCCCCTTCAGTCACTGCTCTCTTCTCTTTTACTCCAACCACCCACAATCACCGGATTTTCGAGGCATTTAACCAAAACAAACACTTATCGAGCTATTAACGCAGAGCAATTTTCGATGTTGTGCTGCGATTGTGGCTCGTAATTGAAGCTGCGACGTCGTTTCCTGTGGCTCGAATTTTCTCAGATTGAGGCTTTAATTAATGGATAATTAATTGTAGTCAGAGAGTGAGCTTCTTCTCTTTCAACAAAAAATGGGCTATTAATCGAAAAGAGTTCAAGATTTCTGGGTTTTTTTTTCTATGTTGAGAGATCTGAGAATGTAGGTAAGTTAGTGAGAGAGCGAAGATATCGAGTGGTTCAAATTTTGTTTTTCTTTTATTTTTGACAGATAAGGAGTAACAATAGGTTGAAGAATGAAGATGATCTAATTAGGATGCTGCTCATGGCTGTTGTAGTGCTGTGGTAATGGAGGTGTAAAAAGGTGAAGAAAGAAGGATGATGGGAATTTGGAGAGAGAGAAGAGATTAGGGTTACAATTAGGGAAAAGACTATCGGTGTTAGTATTTCCTTAGAATAAGGGATTTTCATCCATTTTTGCAAACCTCAGGGGTTACTTGAGGAATAAAAAAAAACCCGGGGTACATGAATAATTAAGCAAACTTAGAGGTACCTGAGGAAAAATCCCAATATTTATTTATTAATTAAATATGATTTTTTTAAAAAAAATTAGGCCCTATGCAGTTGGACACTTTCGCACACCTTCTCAAACAACCATACCGAAAGGCAAAACTAAATAGTTTCATTCCGTTTTCTGTACCATAGTATAACTGTAAGATCGAGTGATTGTTAACTTTGATTTATATGATTATAAAAGTTGATTGAGATTAAGGGTGCATTTTCCCCACATTATTAGCTTAAACTGATCCTTATTTAAACCTGATTTAATTATTTTTTAAATGACAATAAACCTAATTAAACTTAATGTGTATATATTCCTCCGGTCGTTCTCTATTATTGTATTTTATGCAAAAAGTAGCTAAAAAAACCTAACTAAAAATGAAATTACAACACTAAACGAGGGGAATTATTTTATCTCATTTTCATTGTGAATACGAAATTACTTTGATTAATGTATTCGTTTACATTGTAAAATATCTTCCTTAAAATACATGAAAATTCATTTGTTAGTTGCTATTTTTTTTTTTAACGGTGAAGATGATAGCATTTACTTAATTCCTAATAATTCGGATTTTTTAGAACTTTTTTTTGCTAGGAAGCACTAGACGGGTTGAGAATCAACTCCAAAATCTCCGAAATCGGAATGAGAAACTTTAACATTGAGATATCTCTCCCTCTCATATTTCTTAGAAGTTCAATAAATGTTTGATTGAGTCTTCTCTGTTAACGTTTGCATATTACTTTATTTTATTTTAGAATATAACTTTATTATATTTTAATATTGCTGGACCTATATATTAGAGCATCATTATCCATGAACAAAAAAAAAATTGTTCATGATTCTCTCTCTAACTTTCTCTTTCATCCACATCATCCAAATAAATATATCTATCTTTCCCTTCCTTAACCATGAACACAAAAAGAATTATTCATGTTACTATTCACCTACCTCACCTCATTTTATCTTATATTAAACCACAATACAATTACCATATGTGAGACATATGATTATTAATTATTATCGGTATTAATCACGATTAGCAAATTAATTATGAGATTAAGTAATTAATTTGAACCTAATTAACAATGATCAACAAAAAATTTGTAAGGAATAGATAATTATAACTTGCATAATTATCATTACTAATTAATCGTCATATGATTATTATTAGAATAATCCACATTTTTTTCGAAACTATATTAATATTGGTATCTATTTATAAAAAATGAAAAAATATGACCGTTGGTATTTTTTATTTTATTTTTTAAGATTTATTTTTTTTACTGATATTAACGTTACAAATTGTAACATTAATAAAAATGACCATTGGAGATCCAATGGCCATTACGTTGCCATGTGTCAAGAGATTAGCTTACAAAAGGAAAAAATGTCAAACAAACAATTCTTCACAGTTGTTCGGCTGGACGAACCGTTCGTTCCCATTCGAAACACTGTAGTAGTGTTTGCTAATTTTTTTTATTGGTTTTTATAATGAACAGTAAAACAAATAAATAAACTTGTTCATTGTTAAGGATGCTCTTAGGTATACTTTCCTTATTTTTCTTATTTCCCCTTACATTAATAAGGTTAAACCTACTATTCCTTCAAAAAAAAAAAAAACTACTACTCCCTCCATTCCACGAAATTTTTACTACTTTCCTCATATGGAAATTTCATGAAATTTTATCACTTCCACTTTATTCCATTTTATTAGGAAACATTATATTGTTTTTTTAATTGTAGTGGTCCATCATGTGGAACCATCATACCATTTGCAATACACTCATTTGTATTAAACAATTCAATTTATTTGTTTCTCCCAATCTAAATATACTCCCACTGTTCCCTTTTGTTTGTCCTGTTTCCTTTAATGGTGATCCAAAATGTTTGTCTTGTTTGGAATTTTTTCTATTTTTAACTCCAA
>SNQN01004220.1:3840-13997 GCA_008642245.1 Bassia scoparia
CTCTAAGTAGGTTACGTTGATACTCATTATGAATACTGGGTATTAATAATTGAGTGTAGTACTTGTTCACGCCTGCGCTTGGCGCCTAGGTGACCCCTCATGCACAGCCCACTTTTTAGTACCTGAAATTCTTAATTTTACATTTTTCTTCTATTGTGACAATCCTATCAAATTATTTTGTCATTGAATTCTTTTTATTAGTGTAACTTAACTTATGCAATATTTCATTGTTACATGTTATTATGATAAAAGAAAAGAAATCCACTATAAATATTGTTTAATTAGTATAGTTGACATTTCAAAATGCAACACCATACTCCATTCGTTTTTTTAGATGTTCCACTTTCCTTCTGGGCCGTTTTCCAAATAGATGTTCCAAACCAATCTAAAAATATTTTTTTACCTTTTGCTTATTATTACCTAACATTAATAATTACTCATTTCTAAAGTCAACTTTCATTTCATTTTGCCCCCAATCTATTCACCCAAAGTACTATTTTTCCATAAAATTTCATTCAACATTTACTCTTTTACCTAACTTTCAACTTTTTACCCAGACTTATTAACTATTTCTATTCAACTCAATCACTCTTAAAACCATTTCAAAAAATGGGTATGAAACAACTAAAAAAAATGAGGGGAGTATTAAACTTGTTTTAATCCATTTATGACAAATTTGAACAATTGAAAAAGTAAAAAGAGATTATCAATTTTTTTAAAAATATTGTAATTTAATTCATTAAGGGTATATGAGACATTTCATATGGACACCATTGCTCCCTTAACTTATAAAATAGAGATATTGTATTTTGAGAGGAGAACACCATCTTCCTCCCCTTCCTCTTATACTCGCGTATAATAGAGATTATAATATTCAAACACTATTAAAAGCATCAAATGTGAAATGTTGCAATAACGAAAACATTAGGGGACTAAGGGAAAATCTAGATAAATATTTTTTAAGTAAAAGTTTAACTACTACAGAAATTATCTCAAAAATTCACCTATCAAGTTTCAACACACATTTATTCTTTCTCCTCAATATGGGAAAATAGGAAGACAAGACTTAATCTCAATTTTTCTGCATTTTTCCCTTGTTGATCATGTTATTATTTTTTTTTTAGAGGGGTTTGTTGATCATATTATTACTTGCTACAAGATCAATAATTTTTATTTTCTCCATATTATTTTCAATCCAATCTTGTTGATTTTTTTGCCTTTTTTTTTTTTTTTTTTTTTTGTGGTCTAAGATATGTGATCTATTTGTAGAAAGGTTATGTTCTAGACTTACTTACCGTAGGCTATTATAATGATTAGGTTGTTATTCCCGGTCATGGGCGGCGGTCACTTCGAGTTCGGAGAGTAAAACGGACGACGATTTCTTTTGACTCGGCATAATTTCACCATAGGGTGTATGCTCGGCGGCCGCTCCTCCTGCAACCAGCAAAATAAGCAAATGCTTTAATGTGTCTAGAAGATCTATGATGGTTTGTTGATGCTATACAATTTCTATAATTTCGAGATGTAAGAAATATGTTTGGCTATTTCATATGGATTAAATGATTAATACTTGTTGTACGAGTATGATACAGGCAGCACAAGAGTATTTTGTAATTTCGATGGATTCGTTTGATTTTTTTGTACTTCCTCCGTTTTGGTTTACACGCACCACTTTCATTATGCGGACTCCAAGGCGTTTTTTTGGTGGTATAATTAGTTGAGGGAAGGGTAGTGTGATAAAGTTGGTGGGTGTATAAAGGAGGGTGTTTATGGTGTTAATCCTTTGGTCCCACCATGTGGGGAAAAACATAAGGCTAAAATGGTCATTTCAAACAAAATAAAGTGCCAAAAAAGGGAATAAAGCAAAGTGGTGCAAGTATTGCAAATTTCTCAAATTGGAAACCGATGTGAGTAACCAAAAACGGAGGAAGTATTTTTTTTTTTACAAATCATAGTGTGATTTACGTGTGATTTTATCATATCCACGATTCATTTACTCATATCTAGGTTCATTTTCACGAATCTTAGTATGAGTTTGTCATATCCACATTCATTTAATCATATCCTATCATTAATTCATTTGTCATATTCTTGATTCATTTTATCATATCTTGGGTTCAAAATAACCAATCTTAAGTGTGATGTTGTCATATCCTTAATTCATTTAATCATTCCTATCATATGTGTGGATTTGTCATCATATCCTTGTTTCATTTTATCATTCATCCTGTATTTGTCATATCCTTGATTATTAATCATATCTATACATAGTGTGATTTTGTCATATTTTAACTTTGATTTGCAAAAAAAAAAAAAAAAAAAAAAATGCAAAAAGCTGCTCTGAACAGAGGGGGCCCACTTGTGCTGCATTGTTTTATGCAGCACTAGGCTGCATAAATCATTTCTCCTTGTTGTAACATCTTTAACATTTTTTGCATAAGTCTTGCACGGCCGTTTGATTGTTGGTAGTAAACGGTGGTAACGGCAACTAACGACAAGTATAAACTAGACAAGTTTATGTTAACTTGCCGTTTTTATATGTACTTGTACTCGACTTAATAGTATAAGGCTATTAGCTAGGCTAGCCTCATATTTGAGCTACACTTTCGTAGAACATACAAGGGGCTTTGTCATATCTCACAATTTCACAAACAACAATCTGTTAACCTAAGTGAAGAGTTCCAGCCAAGACGATTCCATCTGAATTCGCGTTAGAAAACTCTGCATCACTCACTACGGCTGCTTTAGAGCAGCAACAGCCTCTCGAGCTTTGCCAACCTAACCAAAACATTATGTGACAATACGCCAGGAGCATTATCTTCAACCTCTCTTTCAGCTTCGCCACCAGTCTTGTCCACGCTACATCCTCCCCTGGTATGTAACTAACAAAAGCGTCCGATCCTTGAGGGTGACATCTTAGCTTGATACGTTCCTTGATCAGAGTGTCCTGCATTCCAGTTGCGAAGCATAACTCTCGGATGATTTAAGGGTTTCTGTGCCCCGAGCAATCGACTGCAGTCTCAATGCTAAAGGTACATGATCTATGTCAACAGAATCAGCAGGCAGATCACTCTTAGCCACCAAAACCCCGCTTCCACTATTCACTTTAGTCTCGATTTGAGGAGAYTTTAGAGAACTTGATTGCGGATGATTACAAGGAACGYTCCKWTTCGCCGTATGAGAACATAATCGCAATGCCAATGGAGCTTTATCCAAATCMTTTGAAGCATTACTTTTATCACTCTCATTAACATCAGTTTCAACTCTTTCAAGCATATGCCATGAAGCAGATGAACTCTTCCCATTTTTACCTTCTTCAATGCCCAACCTTTCGACCAACCCTTCACCACTACCACCACTGTCTAAACCCCTCTTTCGCCTAAAAAAAYCGGAGACTGCTTTGTCATGACGCTGTATAGAACCCTTCCACCAATCGAAGTAACTCCTAGACATCCCAGATTGAAAGTTTCTTGAAGGTAAATACAAGCATCCTTTGTGTTTGTCCCACCTAACATCAGAAACTAGAAACTCTCCTGGAATATCTTGATCGAAACCAAATTGCATTGCCACCCTATGTGGCTGATATTYCTCCCTACAGTTAGTTTCATGCCCACTTATCTCCGACGAACACAAAAACCGATCATAAGACAACAGACAATCACCCAAATACACATCCTCGTAAGGAATTTCCTGTTCGGATTCTCCATAGAATGGTGGATAATCCCAGTTCTCCAAATCACTAGCATACGGCCGCCATCGAAAACCCTCACCCACCTTAAGCCTAGACCTACATGAGAAAGAGTAACCTCAAAACTCCACATTGTCCCATCTAGCTACCCTAGGATCAACCAACTTCTAAGGGTTTAGCCAAATTTGCACCAAACTCAGGGAACCTCTCACATCACCCAAAGTTGAAACAATTTTAAACAAACCACAAGCATGATAATTAGAATCCAAAGGAAATCAACAAGCATTTTGGGTCAATAAATGTTTCAAATTTCAGAATAAAATTAAGCAAGAACACAAGCCAAGGGGGGAAAAAGCAAGTGGCAATTGGTGTGCCATGAGACAAGTGATTGCAATGGGAAAAACATAATTACTAATAACACCCTCATCACTAACATCAGGAAACACAAACCTAGAAAGCCATAATGAAAGAAAAGCAACATGTTCAAACTCACCTCTTTCATGTTCAATCTACCTCTTCTTCTTCTCCAATGAAATGCTTTAAGCCAGAATGAATGACTTTGCCAATTTTTCAAACACAACCCCCATTTTGCACTAATTCATACAATTTGTCCCCTGCCTGATGGGATTGCGAGTGGATGCCCCCGAGGCCTCCGTCTGGACTGGATGGGCTCCAGCACCGAGGGAGGATTCTCCGCTGCCTGACGCAAGGTGAGCTTTGCTTCTTTTACTTGTATGCTTTCCATTGAATGCTCTGTGTTTTTAAACACATTTTATTGCAGGTGAGTGGCTCCGTGAGGCGAGTGGGGAACGCGAGACCCGAGAGATTGCTGCGGCAAACACTTTGAGCTCGCCAAAGAGGCATTGTCTTTTCTGAGGACCTCAGGCCTGTCCTGGTATTGGGGAAGCGTGTAGTGAGGTAGGCATACCTTTCTGTGCCTGTAGTGCCAAAGATCCTTCAATCACCATGATGGATGAGGAGCTGTTAGTCACCATTTGTCAATCGACTTGAGTACAGGCGAGGCAAGTGTAGTACCATCTCATCCTGGCAACAGGGGTCCAGAAATTTATAGGCGTTTCATTTTAGGAGCGACAAGCCCTTGAGTCGATTTAGTTTGTTAGGTATGAGTCTGCTTATCCATACCTTTCTTGCATTCTCTTTCTGTTAGTTTGTGCACTACCTTGCTTGGCTTATGCATGCTGATTATACTCAGTGAGAATTCCCCTTTGTTTGAACTGATGGATCGTCCTGGTTTGGACGAGTTTCATTGGGGCTTGCTCCTCTAGCTGTTGGCATGCTCAGACTCGATACACCTGGAGTTGGTCAGTTAGAGAACACTTTACTTTTTTGGTTGTCTTTACATGCAATACCTCACTCATCTGCCGCTATCGCTTGATTTGCAAAATAGATGCTCGTAGCGTTATGAGGCTACTAGATGATTGATGCTGGAGACACTCCTATTCTTAGTTGAGAAACTCGGTAAGATGCACCAATGTCGTATTTCAATGCGTTTGGCAGGGTCAGGAACCCGTCTTAAGACTTTGAAAATCTTTTGTAGGTTCGTTAGGACGGAACGACTAGGATGCGATGACGAATGATGAATCGCAATATAAGAACGGTCCCTTTCGCGAGATTCGACTTCTCGGTTCTCAACTCGGACCCTGTTTCAATTTTACCGGGGGAACCTCTTCCCTGATGAGTGTTGGACGAGCTCTGCCTTGCAGGTGCTTAGCGTTACTCGGTTTTTCGACGTGTCGCGAGGGTAGAGTGTACCTATCATTTTAGGGAAGGGGGGGGGTGACCTTAGCTTTGCCATTTGTGATTTTTTTAGGATTAGTTCAGACCTATTTAGACTATTCGTGACTTTTGCTTGATTGACTCGATCTAGCTGAAACTCGAGTGTTTGTGTAAATACGCCAAGATTGTTACGAACTCTTAGACATAGATCATTTTGTTAATACGCGCGCTTGACTACAATTTGCAGAAGCCCAACTTGCTAACTATAGTGCATGCATGTAATTAAACTTTTAAGACGACGTCGATCGTCGTGTGTTGTTACTATGTGTGTGCATTGTTAGCGAATGTTCGCTCATTCTTTCCTTGAAAATGTCAGAGAAGGACTGGATGCATCAAGAACTGTTGCCATCATGCATGGAGCAGCTAGAGGACCAAATGTCCAAAAATAGCTTAATTGGGTGTAATAGCGCCTCCGGGCTGGCGCGTAATTATGCCAGAATCGAGCCCATTTTTGCTCGAATTTTGAATTTTGGCAAGTTTGCTCGGCTTAATTCTTATAAAATAGGGTTAATGCACGCCCTAAACTTCATTACAGTCTCTTATGCTTAAAAACCTCTGTTCCATTGCTTTAAGAACCTCAAAATTAATTAATTACATTAAATAATTTGCAACAAATTTCAAATGGAGAGAGACTTGCTAATGCTGTGAATGATGTTTTTCGAAGCTTGATGCTCGGAAAAAAAAAGGGAGGACCCTGCAAGGCTGAATTGTGATGTTCTCTTGATTAAAGTATGTAAGTCTCGATACAAACTCTTTATCTGCTATATAGCCTGTGGGTAGACCACTATCTTACTTCATTTTGGATAAGGAATTGTTCCTTTCTTTGAGGAACTTGGTGTATTATTGACTGGCCTATTGTAAGTCTCCTTGTATCCTAATACTGCTGATCGCTTTGTTGATGAATATGAGCGATACTTGAGACTTAGTCCAACTGTTTCAACGACGCAAGTGCATGGTCGGGAGATTGATTGCTTGCTTTAGTTGACATATATGCTAGTAGCTTCTTGCCGTGTTTACGTAGATAGTGCAATTATGGTGATGCTGCTGTTTGCACGTTTTTGTTTTGTCATAGCAAGCCGAATGTTGGTCATGCTAAGTGTATTCTATTGTCGAACAATGCGAGGCTAGCCGTACCCTATGGCCGTTATGCACAGAGGAATTATTCTGATGCTTGACTGTCTTAAGAGATTCGCATAGGCCGCTGTCTGGATCATGTTTACTGCAGGTACAAATAAATTTTTTCTGAATATTTGCAAAATTAGTGCATCTATAAAATAATTATTACTTGTTTATATTGTGTGATGACTAAAATATTGCACAGCTGCTGTAACGACCAGATTTGCAGATGGAGCATTTGACCTAATGTGAGGCGCCCCAAGAATCCTGTCAAATATTCTGCTAAGGAAATTCTTTCTTTACCGTAAAGGGGCTAGTTGTACAAATCTCACATGAGTGGATTATCCTTGTTGACGTGGCATTTCGGCGTGGACTGTCCCCTTGGTGGGGTATTGAGTTGGTGCATTTCTCTGCTTGTCTCATACGTACGCGTGATAGCTTGACGTTGCGTGACCTTTTATTTTTCCCTTCAAGGGTGATGAGGCAATTCGGGAAAGTTCAACTTATTCCTGCTATTGACACAGTTGTTCTGAAGACAACGCTTGCATTCAGGCAATGCATAGAGTGGGATCTTCTCATTCTACACTTGAGGTGCCATTGCTCGAGTGATCACAAGATTTCTTCTCATTACGTGTCTGGATGAATGGCCACGATGTAACGTGCGGAGGCAAGCGTGCGGAGTAGAAGGCCATAGCAGGAGTAAGAGACTGGACTGTGACTCTACTTAGAACCCTGCTATTAATCTAGAGCTGTTTCTGCTAAGGAAAGAACTTGTCCTAAGAGGTGGCCAATTTTGGGATAGGCTTGGAAAGACTTCCTCTTATGAGGATTGACTCAAATTTGCTTAGAAAGAGACTTGGGCTAAAGAGGTGCTTAGAGGGATACTAAAGGAAAAAGGGAAGGCTGCTATGGAAGATAACCCAAGAGAGATGAACAAATGGGTGAAGGAAGCATAAAGGCGAGAGCTCAGGGTAAAGAAGACGACACTAAATGAGCAAGAAGAGGAGAGGAAGGAGTGATTGCTTTTTTTTTTCCACAAATCTGTTTAATTAATGTTTGGACTTTATTAATGATTTTAATAAAGTGATTGGGCCTCGAGCTGCTTATGCTTGTATAAGTGAAGCTTGGTAACTGAAGTTTCTTTGTATTGTAGTTGCTCATTTTACTTACAAGTAGATAATAATTACATAACTTGCATTGCTTTTTATAACACTCGTTTCTTTGAGCATGTTGAAGAAAACTTCGTGCCAATTGCCACTTGACTGTTGTCAGCTTGCTAATCCTAAAACAAGTAGGCCACTTTATTGTGGACCAGCCTCAGCGAGGCTGCTACGTATCAAGCATTCGTTAGTTCTTGATGCATATGGTGTTTATTATTGTTCTAAGGACGCGGTGTATGTGTATGCCTTGACGTAAGTATTTCTTGAGTTGTAATATGAGTTGGTGAGACTGTAGTAAATTTATCACCATTGTTCCATTAGTCTGAAACTGCCCTTTTTAAGATCATTTTTGACAAAGTAAGGACCTGCCAATTGCGACGAAACTTGCCACAATCGAGAGATTCTAGAATGTTTTGCGAAGTTAGCTTTAAGATCCAAATCACTTCTTTGATGCCTCGTGATTTTGACTCATGATCTGCAGTACTGTTCCGACGACACCAATTCCTTTTTTGGATGCTTTGCACACGATGCAGAGCTCTAGTCGTTTTTCGTGAGCAAGCTAACTCGAATCTCACCTTACCCATTCGCTTTCTGGGAGTTTGGCTTTATAGGACAATGCGTAGAGACGAGATCTTAATTTACGTTAACGCTTCGACACCATATACTAGTGAAAACGGAGTATGCTCCCGTTGAAGTGCGAATAAGGTCCTGTAACCTCATAGGAGCAAAGTTGTAGTTTTGCGGTCAATTCGATAATTCTCGTCATCTTAGAGATAATTGTTTTTTGCGATCTGTAGCTTGTTTCAACTGCCATGCTCCTTGGTTGTGGTTGTATGGTGATGAATGTGGTGCTGAATCTTACACTTTGGCGATCAGATCCGCACATCTAACTGAAGGGGTACCGTTGTCACTAATATGATTTGGAGGAGACTCCATAGCGACAAATGCATTGTGTTTCTATAATTTTGGCCCAACGTGCTTAGCCTGGAGCTTAGCATATGACGTTGTTCTACTCATTTTGTGAAGTAATCTACTGACACAAGTTAAATTCATGACTCTTGCTTCGGTGCGGCGTAATCTTCCTATTATATCTATTCCCCATGTAGAGAAGCATTGAGAGACAAACTTGCTATGGAAATGGAGGAAAAATGTTGTGTATTGGAGTATTTTTTGCGCAGAATCGCACGTACGGACGTATTGCATGCAATCCCTTTCCATGGTGGTCAGTATACATCAATTTGATGAATCTTAGAGGCCAGGAGCCTATTTTCCTGTGGGTGCACATATTCGTAATGGACGTGCTCCATGATCGTTTTTGCCTACTTGTTGAGTGATGCAATAGGTGGAACCGTTGTAATGAGCTTGAGAGTTTCCAGCCTTGAAGTAGTTACTGAGAACGCGAGCGCCTCAGAGCTTTTTTTTTTGTTTTTGTTTGGCATTAGAAGGGTATTCGAAAGTTTCTAGGTAGTCCTTGATTTCTTTGTACCCGACTAAAATCTAGATCGATGTTTGGGTCGAATATCACCGTCATTTGTTTCGTCAAAAGTGCAGACGTATGCTGGTTCTTGTCTTCGTGTCAATGACTAAGGGCATTTGGGTCATTGACTCGGGATTCACATTACATTAGATTGCGAGTTTGCTAGTACATATCGCAAATTGATTTCTTCCCGCGTGTAAGGCTAGGTGTATTCGCTTCGTTACCTGGGATGGGCAATCTTCCTCAAAGATAGGACTGATGACGGAAGAAAGCATTTTCCGCTTCGTACTTCCATCGGAACGCTGAAATTTGAGTTATTTGAGTGATGAACTCACCATATACTCCCGTAACTTTTTAACCTAAGTGCAACGATGGCTTGTAATCCAGAATAACATGCTCATACACGCGGCGTTGTTTGGACGTCAGGAAGTCAGAGCTTGACGAAACTTGGGTGTGCTCCCCTTGTGGTTGAGAATTAAAAGTACTCCAATCTCCAATCCCTTTTGATTAGACGCCATCAAAGTATAACGACAGACTTGTCTTCCTTCAGTCATCATAAGTTTCTCGTCTGGAAAGTCAAAGTGCCTCAAAAGGACTTCATTGGAGAGTCTGCTGAAACTCGGAGATGACGATGCAATACCTTTATGGCTTTTTAAAGTACCGAACTTAAGTCTAATCGGCATAGCCATAACCATGACCATCTAGAATGCTCCGTTTACTTGTTTGCTTTTTCAAAGAGTATTTTCAAAGGATCCCCTTTGCATACGATGTGTAGGTATTGAGTAAATAATGTCGGAGCTTTCGCGTGTCACAAAACTAAAGCCAAGCATTTTTGTCCAGGTCAGAGTATTTTCTTCATATGTAAAGAATTCTTGTTGAGGAGTAGATAGGAAACGGTTTCATGTGCCTGTCGATTCCT
>SNQN01004220.1:19079-32705 GCA_008642245.1 Bassia scoparia
CTGTCGCCGCCCAATACGGAGCCGACACGTGAAGCGAGGCAAACACGGCCAACTTGTGCCTAAGGACCACGTGCCGCCGAGGTTCGCTCCTCTATAACAAGAATGATGACATAATCACCCGTGCTCTGCGAGTACAAAGTGAATAACTAATCGAGTCGGTGGGAGTCATGCGTAAGTCGGTGACTGCACATTCCTGCTAATGCAAAGTCTGTCATGTTAGAATGTGTATCGTCACCTTCCCCGCATCTCCACAGTCTTTATGGTTCTCTCTGCGGATTCTGTGAACACTATCCCCAGACCAGCACAACGAGTTCACCGACCCTAATCGGGCCCGACTCATAATCTTGGGATGTCGGAGACTCGACACACTTAAAAAGGTTCCTATCCACGAGAGAATAAATACCGGTCATTGGACTCAGACTAAGACATGATCTATAGCATCGAATGCTTAATCCCAACATGTGCTTCTATGCTTTCACTAAGAAATAAGTTACCTCGGCTAATTGACGCTTAACAATCTCAATCGTAAGGTAAGACCGAACGCTCTTGTGTATAGACTCGGGTTTTCGGGTGAACTTCAAAGCCGATTTACCGTCTTGGTCGACCGTAAATATTTAAACACGATCCCGAGACTAAAACGCTTGACAACAGACTGGCGCAGACTTGACAAGCCGGAAATTTCTTAAGGTTCTTCAGACCGAGATTATTCTTATCTATCGCACCCCCGTATACTCACAATGTCCTCACCGCCTTGGTAGGCCAAGGGAATCACTGGTGACCTCCTTCCGCACGGGACCCGATCAAGAGTTCTAAGCTGGACACGAACTGTTAATGAATGGTTCAGGATCTGTTGAGGACCAAATTATACTTCTGTATAGGCGGCGATTAACCTGGTTCCCATGGATCATGCTGGGCTGATGAATATTGCCTCGGCCTATGTATCGTTGGCTCGTTCGCATGACGGCTCTTACCCACTTTGCGGCGGCAGACAGCTGCTGCGATCCGAAACAATCTGTGTTCATACCTGTCATTCAGAACACCCTCAGGGATGTTCGGGTCGAATAGACGGTTCACGCTTGTGCGAGCTTATAATGCTAATCAACTTGTTAAGAGAACAAAATAATAAGCAGTAATGCTACGCTATAATCCCTAAGTCGTGTTACTATATTAATTACATGTCTTTTGTCTGCTTGTGAAATCTCAGTCCGAAATGCGAAATATCACTTGAGAACTCTCTATACCCATGCATTCACAAAACGAAAAGGAAACTCGAAAGTGAAGGTCTATTGTTGTGATTGAACATATGAGAGTTTGGCTTAAGATACAAAGGGAAGAAAAATGGTGGTTGGAAAAGGAGAAGAGTGGTAAGACAGTTCAGGAAATGTGAATGCAGGAAACATATGAATAAATAGCAATTGACATATACTTGTAACTACGTTGATAACATAACATAAGCCGGAATTTTGACTTCAATTTTAATTGACATATCCAAGAATTATTGCACCGTTGATCAGTTGATCCGCGTTTAGTTAATTTTAAGGCAAAAGGCGAGCATCGTTAGGATGCTTGCGTGCAATAATTCAATAGAAAATGAAAATATGAATCAATCTTAAATTTAAAAGTGAAAAACGAATTAAACTCTTAACGTGTAATTTTAGTGTGGCTTTTCAATTTTTTGATTATATTACAGGGAAATATAATTTCGCGTTGTATTCTAACCTAGCAGTGCATTGTGTATTAAGAATAACTTAAGTAGTATACACCTAGATGCGCAATGATGCATCAATGTGAGTTGTAATGTAATTGACGAATTATCATTAGAGTTGGGATAAAGAGATGCAAAAATACTTGATCACCAATTTAAAGACAAATTTGAACACTTACGTGCCCACTCTAATCCAAAATAAGACTCGGGTTGAAAATTCTCATGTTTAACCATAAACGGTTAATTCTAATTACAAGCTTGTTTTTAAACCGAGTTGTGTTTGTCGAAATTTACCTCTAATCCGAATAGGTTACGGTTTCGGGTAATTTCTCATTTCGAAATTAGAAAGTCTTTTTCGAAATGAATGTTTCTTTCCGAAATACAAGTTTCATTTTCATATATGCACATTTACTTTGAAATGAAAACATTTTACATGTTGAGATGAATTTTTAGTTCAGAAAGAATATTTGTTCCGCAACATGATGAGGACATCAGTCCGGAACAGAGAAATTTTGCTCGAACCCTTTATTAATTGGGTTTAGATTGTCTACATAACCAATTGTTTTAGAGTTTTAATTTTGAGTCTTGGCTTATACTTACTTCGTGTTATTATTGAGCTTAATGTTAGCTTAATCTTATTAATTTGTACGCTAAAATGAAAAAAAGTTAAGTAGAGAATTTCGACCGTTACCTTTAAGGTCGGGTGTCCAAGTTGAAGGTCCAAACTTATGTTATCATACTAACTCTTATTAAGTTGTAATATGTAAAGAGATATATTTTCTCATACTAATTAGATAATGATACTTATAGCTTTTGTTTATACTACGAGTAATTGATTAAAACCATTGGTTAATTTATAAGTTTATTTGATCTTTTGTATCATGTTATGTTTTATATTTTTTAATGATCTTTTGTATGCATGAATAATAAATACAAATGGTTTTTTTTTACTTTATAATACTTTTGGTTTTGGTAGCAAGAGCTTACAAATACGAGTTAGATATTTAGCTAAATTTGAATTTGCTGAATATGAGCGTGTGATTTTTGTGTGTTATTTGAATTAAACAATTTACTCTTTTTTGAGAATGTAAATTAATTAAACTCGAGAAGAAAAATACGTCATGTATGAATTCTCATACCTACTTTGTCGAAAGGTTGTTCTCATTGCTATAAATAT
The DNA here is from genome assembly GCA_008642245.1 of Bassia scoparia. NCBI lineage: Eukaryota > Viridiplantae > Streptophyta > Magnoliopsida > Caryophyllales > Amaranthaceae > Bassia > Bassia scoparia. The sequence goes on from SNQN01004220.1 coordinate 21,962, forward strand.
CAATCCATTAGCCTCTCTTGTTCATTGTTGAAGCAAGAGGATTTAATACTTCAACTTAGAAAGATGGTATATATGTAAAATGAGGGAAGGTTGTATTAAAATTGGCGGTATATGAACATTTTCTTTATATAGGATACATACACATAATGTTCATTATTCTTAAAGAAAGCTAACAAGCGCCCCAGTGACCTATTAGATTTAAGAAACTAAAAATAGAATTCTGAAAAAAAAATCTCCGTATTAATTCATTCGCGATTGAGGTGTAAATTTGGCTTGCATTTGAGATTGAAAATATACTTGAACAAACCGACCAATTTGACACCTGGAAACCGACCGGGAATGTTGGGTCATGAACAGAAGATTTACGAAACTCGGTTTTTGTACCGAACCCGTCAACTATTTTTGAATGTTGACTGAACTTGTCGACCTGAATCGTCGATTTGACAGATTTATCTTAGTATATTACTCTATGTATTTACTTATGTACAAATCACATATAGTCAAAGTAATAAATGTTAATAATTGCAAAAGTTCACTTGTTGCACATAAAAAGGAAGCCAGAATGAGTATTTTCGATAAAATTACTAGTAGATGATAATAAATTATGATTTTTTATCTTGAAGTCTAAATTAAACGACTTTTGCAAATAATTTTATTAGATTCAGACAATATAATAGTATTAATGAGATAATTTTTACTTAGTTATTAGTCACATAACATTTTAAAGTCTAAAACCTAATATTGTTTAATTTTGCAAACATTGAAAGAAAAAAAAAGGCGGTAAAAATTGAGTGACAAACGACATGTTTATGAAAAGCTGGTCTGAACAAAAAAATTCGCCTTATGAAAATAACGGACCAGTAAATGCCCATACGGAATGACGAATGATACTGACGTGACCAAACGATTTGCCAGGTATATTGAAATACATGTTGATTAGCTGATATATGGCTTTTGAGTCTTTTGCAACCAAAAAGAAATGATTGACACAACGCCATAAAGTATCATCTGAAATGACTTTGCTAGAATAGTGTTACTCCTCCGATTTTTTTTTATTGCACATTTCATTTGTCAGTCTGCAAGACAGCAACTTGACTACTATCTTAAATTGTATTGTTTAAGCACAAATGTATAAAAATTTGATATGTAATCAAATATTACATTAACGATATCAACAAGTCTAATTGAATATATTATACATTATATTTGAAAAAAGTTGGTCAACAGTTATTACTTTGACTCCGTCCAAAAAGAAAATGGTGCAAGTAAAAGAAGTGGAGGGAGTATTGTTTACCACATGAAATTATTGATATTGAATTTTTGGGAAGAAATTGACTTTTTTTTTTTGTAGAGATTACTAATCAACACATAAATTTCAATAAGCATGGGAAGTTGGTATTTTTTATTAAGCTTCATAGGAATTTATTCCCTCGGAATTTTCCTATTTTCATTGAGAGTCATACTTGAAAAAATATAAATAGAGAACATTATTATTTTTTTTACGAAGAATAGAGATTTCATTAATGAAATAGTCAATTAAAGACAGTTTCCATCATGGAAGAAAAAAACAAAACTTTCAACAAAAATACAAAACACCTTAGACAAAGTAATAACAGTTCGCTTTAAATGTCTTTAATAAAAATGATTCATCCGAAGCAATACAACGTGAGTTGCTCTGATTCGACATAATATCTTTTGCTGATGCGTAATTGTTGGCGTGACAACTTTTGTGATTTTTTGAATTTTTTTGAGATGTGAAACCCGAATCTCATTCTTCAACAAACGGATAAAGAACCCTAGAATCCATTTCTATCACAGGGAAGACAAGAAACTGCATTCAAATCTACAAAGTATATAATATATAATATCATAATAATAATAATAATAAAATTATAATATAATAATAATAAGAATATATATAAATAAACCAAAAACTTAGGGATAAATCTCATAAGAGATTGAAAAAACCAAAATTGGGGATTATTATTATTATTATTATTATTATTATTATCTACTTTTGTGAGAGTTTGGAATGTAGTTTTCTTGTCTTCCCTTATGGAATATTGGATTATCTAGAGTTTCGTTTTTATCATTTGTTGAAGAATGGAGATTTCGGATTTCACTGTCTCGAAAAAAATTCAGAAAATCACAAAAGTGTGTTCACCCAAACAATTACGCATCAACAGACATTATGTCGAATCAGAGCAAACTCACAGATTGTATTGCTTCGGATGAAGATTTTTTTTAAAGCTATTTTAAATCGAATCTGCGATATAAATTGTTCTAAGGTGTTTTGTATTTTTGTTGAATTTTTTTTTTCTTCCATTGATTGTAAATGTTTTTTGACTATTTCTTATTAATGAAATCTCTATTCTTTTCGTCAAAAAAAAAAAAGAATTGTTCTATATTTATATTTTTTTTTCAAGGAATGAAGCTCTCAATTGAAAATAGAAATTCCGAGAGAAATGAAATTTCCTATGAAGCTTAATAAATAAATTACCAACTCCCATTGCTAATTGAAAATTTATGTGTTGATTAGTAATTATCTAAAAAAAAAAAGTAATTTCCTTCCCATAAAATTTCCAATATCAATTAATTTCATGTGGTAAACAAATAAGCACTAATTCTAGCAAAGTCATTTAGAGATTGATTACATTTATGGCATTGTTGGTCAAATCATTTTCTTTTTGGGTGCAAAGACTCAAAGAGCCATTAATCAGCTAATCAGGACATATATTTCGATCTCAAATGCATGCCAAATTTACACGTCAATCGCTATAATTAATACGGAGTATTTAGTTTTATTTCAGAATTTTATTTTTAGTAATCTTATCTAATGGTTTGGGGCGCTTGTTAGCTTTTTTTGTCTTTAAAGAATATGAGACTATTTTTGGTTGTATTGTTATCCTAATATAAAGAAAATGTTCATGATATCGCCAATTTTAAATACAACCTCCCTCATTTTTACATATTATACCTCTATTGTTGGCGAATCATTATGTAAAATTGAGTGTGACTGTACTGTATCACACATACAATCGGTCGATGATACTATAAAATTTTCCTAATACAAACGTATACGTGTATAACATCTACAAAAAGAAATGTTTCTTAAGTTGAAGTTATTGAAATCCTATATTGTCATTCAACAATGAACAAGAGAGGCTTAATGGATTGATATTTATAGCAATGGAGAACAACCTTTTCGACAAAGTGGAGTATGATGAATTGATACATTGACTATTTTTCTTTCTCGAGTTTAATTAATGTTTACATTCACAAAAGAGTTAAATTGAATTTCAAATAAGCACACAAAATCACTACGCTCTAGTTCAGGCAAATTCAATTTAATTAGTAAATATCAACTCGTATTTGTAACTCATTTGTACCAAAAACAAAGTATTATTAAAGTAAAAAAAAAACCATTTGTATTTATTTATCATGCATACAAAAGATCATAAAATAATAACAATAACATAACATGCATACAAAAGATCAAATAAAGATAAATTAACCAATGGTTTTAATCAATTACTCGTAGTATAATACAAAAGCAAACAATAAGAGTTAGCACAGAGTAACATAAAGGAAAAATTCACATGAATAATCCCACATTTTGGTGGTATTCCCTCAATAATCCGAGCTATAASAAATTACAAAATAATCCAACTTTTAACCCTGATCTTCTCATAATGCACCATTATCGGTTCAAATTAATTGGTGACCTGCTGAAAAGGTTAAACGTACACGTGACGAGTTGTGATTGGTTCTTTTTTTTTTTAACCCAGCCTCCCTCTTCCTCTTCCTCATACAATCACCACCATGGCACCATTACCAACTTAAGTTGCCAAGCACCACCACCCTCAATTCAACTCGTAACCTCCCATCTCACCACCGGCGCACTTCGAACCATCGGCCTCCCTCGCACCTGGCCTCGAGCCACCCTCGAACCCAGCCTCCCTCGCACGAGTGCTCTATTTCTCCCTCGCACAATGCAGTGAATTAAATTTTTTAATATTATAACATCATGAAAATGTTACATTCTATAAATGTAGATAATTAATAAATTAATAATGGGATATTTTCTCAATATTCATGAATTATGGCCGTTTCACTTACGGAGTAATATACTCTTAAATTTTTGAACTGCTTCACGTACCTTAAACTCAGATATTTTTAGCTCAATGTTATTACTATAACGGAATGACTAACGGTCGTTACCTCATATGAATGTCACTTTTTAGTAATGGGTAGAATGGTAGATTGCCTATGTAATTGCATGTAATGTATTCATATCATATGATGTGTCTCATCAAAACTCAACATCACCAACTTAACGTTGCTACTTGCCAAGGAGTTGGCTTCAATAATCTTTATTTTGTAATGCCACTTAAAGTAAAACTATCGAACATTTATTAAGTGGGAATATATATATATATATACATACATATCCCCATTGGCGGATCTAAAATTAAAGATGGGGGACGAATTATAGTCATTAATTTTTCCTTAAATATGCAATTTTTAATTAACATATTGTATACAGTAGTATGAATTCATTAAATTAATTTTTTTTCTTAATACGAAAAGTATATTGTATGAATTATGTAACAACATATAATTATATGGTTATAAATTTATAATGTAGAGTGCATAATAAATAAAATATATAAGAACTAGAAATTTTGAACTTGTAAATTGGTTCTCTTTACATTACCTAAGAGACCTGTTGCTACAAGTGTGGATTTTTATATACATAACAGACCTTCATAACACTCTAAGAGACTGTCATACTTAAAATGTGTTCTCTTATTTGAACTTAAGAGAACGGTCTTGTTTACCAACAGATTTCTTTGAGGTTTTTGTTTTCTGTTCTTGGGAATGGGGTACTCGACGGTACCTACCGGCACCCCCTAGATCCGCCCTGCATATCCCTAGGCAAAATCCTTGATCGGAGGAGTATTTGTAATTATAAATGAAAATATTATGAGAGTGAGGTATTTAAAAAGTGGTTAAAGCTTTTTTTCGTTTGCAGGAGATTCTAAAATCGATTTTTCATTTCCGTCCTGTGACCTTTTAGCACAAAAAATAAATGAAAATATATTGAAAAAAAAAAATAAATGTAAAATACTCCAATGTCCTTTTATTTGAAATTCGGGAGAATCAAAAATTGAATCTCAATTAAGAGATGTTGTTTATTTAATAAGATTTTTGCTTGAAAAATTGTTATTGAATTTTTATTTATTGCAATGGAAAAATGTAATAAATGTGTATTGAAAAGTAAATTGGGAGTAAACTAGAGAGAAGCTAAACTTTATTAATATGATGGATGGGAAATTGGGAATATGGTTCAATTTACTATGGAAAAGATGGATAAAGTTGGAGTTAAAATAGAAATATTCTAAACAGATAAATATTTAGAATTTTATTTTGAGAAACAGAACAAACAAAAGGGCATGGAAGAAGTACAATTTATCCTTTCGAATATGTGAATGAATAAGCAAGTCTCATCTGGTTGAGTCCTTGTTTGATAGATTAGCAAACAATTAGCAAGTACTAATCAAACATACGTGAGTGTACCAAGAAGGGAGGAAATGATTTTCCTTTCATTTTTGAAAGAGGAGATTTTATTCCAATGAAAATGATTTACACTCTTTTATATAACAAACAATGTAAATGAAAAATGAGAAAATGATTTAAAAAATGTTTTACACTCTACCAAACGGAGCCTTAATTTTTTCTATTATAATAGATAATTATCAAATTCGAGTTTGGATCCTCTAGATTTGAATCTATAGATTTAGACAAATCAAACCTACAATAAGATCAATGCATGGCTAACTACTCCGTTTTTTTGTTGTTCAGTTTCCATTTGGGATGTTTTTAAATAGTTGTCAAACCAATCTAAAAATAACTTTTTTACTTTTTACCTACTTTATTACTCAACATTAATAAATTACTCATTTCTAAAGTCAACTTTCATTACTTTACCCAATTTATCACTCAAATTACTTTTCCAAAAATTTCATCCACACATTTACTCTTTTACTAACTTACTCAATCTTTTTACCCAACACTCAACATTTTATTTAATTCAATCAACTCTTAAACACGTGCAATTCCATATGGAACATCTAAAAAAAACGGAGGGAGTATTAATCATTATGCACAGATTTCAAAATTAAAAATTAAAGTAAAATTAAGAGTATTAAAAAACTCTCCCCCAATCTACAACTCTACAAAATTTAAACTCTAAGATTCACTCATCAAATTCTATGTAACTATTATCTTGGAATTTGAACTTCCTAGGAAATGTAAATTGGTGGTTGTTTGGTTAGGTTATTTATAGAACATTCTACTGTATATATAACTAGATTTAAATTTACACATCTTTACCAATGATTTATTTTTTGTCTTTACTTATTACTATATTAAGGGCCTGTTACATATAGCTTATTTTCAGTTCATTTCTGTCTAGTTCAGTTCAATTCTTAACCCAATTTCTCTCTCTCATAAAATATTCAATTCAGTTCAGTTGATTTCAGTTAATGTAAACAAACCCTAAAAGTTTAATTAAAATGTCTTCAAATGCAACTTTAAATTTAGTCCTGTATAGAATTGTACTAGGCAAAAAAATCCTCTCGTAAAATCCTACTTCTTTCATCGTCGGGGCTACCATGAATTTTCTTTCTACTGCTTTCTTTCGCTTGTTTATTCATGAATAATATCTCTTTCCTTTTACTCTTATGAAGTTCTATCAATATTGGGTTTTCTATCTGTTTATGAGAGTTTTATCCCCAATTTTTGGGTTTTCAATCTCTTTATGAGTAATTTTTCCTAATTTTGGGTTATTTATTATTATTATTATTATTATTATTATTATTATTATTAATATATTATTATATTATTAATATTATTATATTTTATCTCTTTGTGAGAGTTTGGAATGCAGTTTTCTTGTCTTCCCTTATGGAATATTGGATTATCTAGGGTTTCTTTTTACGTTTGTTGAAGAATGGAGATTTCGGTTTCACAATCTCGAAAAAATTCAAAAAATCAAAAGTGTGTTCACCCAAACAATTACGCATCAGCAAATAGATTATGTCGAATCAGAGCAAACTCACAGATTGTATTGCTTCGGATGAAGATTTTATTAAGACTATTTAAATCGAATCTGTGATATAACTTGTTCTAAGGTGTTTGTATTTTTGTTGAAATTTTTGTTTTTTCTTCCATTGATTGGAAGTGTCTTTTAATTTGACTATTTCTTATTAATGAAATCTCTATTCTTTTCGTAAAAAAAAAATAATAATTGTTCTATATTTATATTTTTTTCAAGGTATGAAGCTCTCAATTGAAAATAGAAATTCCGAGGGAAATGAAATTCCTATGAAGCTTATAAATAAATTACCAACTCCCATTGCTAATTGAAAATTTATGTGTTGATTAGTAATTCTCTACAAAAAAAAAGTCATTTCCTTCCCATAAAATTTCCAATATCAATTAATTTCATGTGGTAAACAAACTCCTCCAATTCTTTTTACTTGCACCATTTTCTTTTTGGACGGAGTCAAAGTTAATAAACTTTGACCAATTTTTTGACAAATTTAATGTATAATATAGTCAAGTGAGATCTTGTTTGATTCGTCTTAATGTATATTATTAATATCAATTTTTATAATTTTCTAAACAATACATTTAAGTTATAGTAGTCAAAGTTGTGTCTTGAAGACTGTACAGAATGAAATGGTGCAAGGTAAAAAAATCGAGGAAGTAAGCACTAATTCTAGCAAAGTCATTTAGAGATTGATTACTTTATGGCGTTGTTGGTCAATCATTTCTTTTTGGGTGCAAAGACTCAAAGAGCATTAATCAGCTAATCAGGACATGTATTCAATATACCTGGCAAATCGGTTGGTCAGGTCAGTATCAGTCGGTCAATGTCCGGTATTTGGCATTTACAGGTCGGTTATTTCAGTAACGGGGAATTTTTTGTTCATGACCCCAGTGTTTTCGATAACAGGTCGGTCACTCAAGTTTTTTTAGCGCCTTTTTTTTCTTTTCAATGTTTTGCAAAATTAGAACAATTATTAAGGTTTTAGGACTTTAAAATGTTAATGTGACTAACTAAGTAGAAATTATTCATTAAACTATATATTTGTCTGAATCTAATAAATATTATTATTTGCAAAAATGGTTTAAGTATTAGGACTTCAAAAGGTAAAAAATGCATAATTTGATCATACTCACTAGTAATTTTTATCGAAATTACTCATTCTGCTTCCTTTTATTGCAACAGTGAACTTTTGCAATATTTACATTTATACTTTGACTAAATTGTGATTTGTACATATTAAATACATTTATGAGTAATTATACTAATAAATCGGTCAATCGATCGTCAGGTCGGTAACAAGTCAGTCAACATTCAAAAATGGTTGACGGGTTCGGTCAAAACCGAGTTTCGGTCAAATCTTCTTGTCATGACCCAAATTTCCCGGTCGGTTTCAGGTCAAATTGGTTCGGGTTGTTTTTGCCACAGTATATATTTCAATCTCAATGCAAGCCAAATTTAACACGTCAATCGCAATAATTAATACGGAGTATTTAGTTTTATTTCAGATTCTATTTTAGTTATCTATCTAATGGTCTGGGGCGCTTGTTAGTTCTTTGTCTTTAAAGAATATGAGACTATTTATGGTTGTATTGTTATCCTAATATAAGAAAATGTTCATGATACCGCCAATTTTAAATACAACCTCCCTCATTTTTACATATTATACATCTTCTTAAGTTGAATTATTGAAATCCTCTGTCATTCAACAATGAACAAAGAGGCTTAATGGATTGATATTTATAGCAATGGAGAACACCTTTTCGACAAAGTAGATATGATGAATTGATACATTGACTATTTCTTTCTCGAGTTTAATTAATGTTTACATTCACAAAAGAGTTAAATTGTTTAAATTTCAAATAAACACACAAAATCACTACGCTCTATTCAGGCAAATTCAATTAGTAAATATCGACTCGTATTTGTAGCTCATTTGTACCAAAAACAAGTATTATTAAAGTAAAAAAAAACCATTTGTATTTATTTATCATGCATACAAAGATCATAAAAAATAATAATAACATAACATGCATCAAAAGATCAAATAAAGTAAAACCAATGGTTTTTAATCAATTACTCGTAGTATAAACAAAAGCTAATAAGATCTTTATTAATTAGTATAGCAAAATATCTCTCTATATATATTACAACTAATAAGAGTTAGTATGGAGTAACATAATGGGTGATACCTTCAACTTGACACCCGACCTAAAAGGTTAACGGGTCGAAATTCTCAACTCTAACACTTTTTTTATTTTAGGGTACAATATTAATAAAGATTAAGCTAAATAAGCTCAATAATTATACAACGAAGTAAGTATTAAAGCCAAACGTCAAAATTAAACTCTAAAACAATTGGGTTATGTAGGACAATCTAAACCCATTAAATAAATGGGTTGGGGAGCACAAATTCTCCTATGGTTCCGGACTATGGTCCTCATCATGGTTCCGGACAAATATCATTTTCTGAAACTAAAAATGTTCATCAACATGTAAAATGTTCATTTTCAAATGTAAATGTTCATATATGAAAATGAACACTTGTATTTTCGGAAATGAACTTTCTATTTCCGAAAATGAACATTTCTAATTTCGGAAATGAGGAAATATGATCCCGGAACCATAACCTATTGGATTAGGGAGGTTGAAAATTCAGCCCAAACACAACTCATTTAATAAACAATTGAATTAGATTAACCCGTTTATTTAAACATGAGAATTCAACCCGATCTTTTATTGGGGATTTGGGGTGGTGTCAAATTGGTTTTAAGATTAGTGTCAATATTTTTGCCATCTCTTTATCCCAACTAATGATAATTCGTCAATTACATTACAACATCACATTGATGCATCATTGCATCTAAGGTTTTATACTACTTAAGTACATATTATAATCAAGCACTTCTATGGGTTGAATAAACGCAAATAAATATTTTCCTTAAATAATTAAAAACTGAAAATGCCCACTAAAATTACACGTTAATAGGTTAATTATTTTTCACTTTTTAAGATTTAAGATTGATTCAATATTTTCATTTTCAGTTCAATTATGCAACGCCCTAACGATGCTCGCCTTTTGCCTTAAATAAACAAACGCGTATCAACCTGATTCAACGGGTGCCAGAATATATCTGTTATTGTCATATTAAATTGAAGTCATAATTCCCTATGTTATGTATCAACGTGTTACAAGTAAATATAGTCAATTTGCTATTTTTATTCATATTTTCTCTCTACATTTTCCTAACTTCTTACCACCTTCTTCTCCTTATTCTCAACCACCATTTTTTCTTCCCTTTTATCTTAGCAAACTCTCTATTTCATCAACATTAACCTCATTTCGTAGTTTTCCTTTTGTTTTGGTGATTAGGTGGGAGAGTTTCAATTGGATATTTCGCATTTTCGGCGAAATTCACAAGAGAAAAGAACATTATTATTATAGAACACATCTTCATATACTTACATATTGTTATTATTGTGTCTCTAACAAAGTTGTTAAGCATGTACGAAGCTCGCAACAGCGTGACGACGATCTATTCGGACCCGAACATCCCTAGGATGTCTAATGACAGATGAACGACGAGGATTATTCGGATCGTCAGAGCAGCTTCTCCGCATGGGGGGAAC
>SNQN01004220.1:41818-51902 GCA_008642245.1 Bassia scoparia
AGAAGGGAAGATAAAGCCTTAAATTATTAAAACCATTTGTGAGGATTAAGTAGTAACTCATTAACCCACCCACCTTGCATCTCAAATATCATGCTGTGAGACAGCTCTTCTGTATCTAAAAGGGAAACTTAAAAATCCTAGCTGCTCCCTACGTATATACAACTAATGTAAAAGTGCTAGATCCTCATAGAAGCTCACACACCTTCACCCAACTTCTCCTTAGAAGCAAACCTCCATTCCTGACAATTCCTCTATTACTCCTTTCCTTATCGATTACCCGATTTCTTTGTCTTATTTTTGCATAATTAAGCCTCAAAGCTTTCAATCTATTACCAAGTATCAAAAGTTACAATGCTTAATGCCCAACTATACAAACAAATGTTTTTTTTATACAATTTGTGCTTCTAAATTCATAATCCCCACTAAACTAAACTTAAAGCTACAATTCTAATTCTCTCTTCAACAATATTATTACATATCTCAAATCATTAGAAATTAGCATACCCAATTCTTGAGGCTACACAATTCTCTGAGTCTCTTACGAATCTTGGAGCTACATTCTAATTCTTTCCAACAACAAATATATTATCTCAAAACCAATTACATAGGACAACAAATAATATCATAAACATCAGAACAGGAAACAATGCAGAAGTGAAAGGTCATCAGCGTTCCAAGAAAAGGTTCACCTTGAAAGAGTCATATAGTACTTCCGTTACCCAACTCTTTTTATCAATTAGTTTCTAGTGCCCAATCTCAATATATTACTACAACTCATTAATTCTTTCTGATACCCACTAAAACTTACCCACACTAAAAATTAAATGTATATAACCAAAATACAAAAACCCAACAAAACAAACATACAAACTCAAGATAAGATAAGCAAGAATTATGCTTAAATCGCATACGCCTAATAATTGGCACTAAATATAAAACTATGTCAGAGAAAGGAAACAAAATAAGAATATATAAGATGATGATGAATCTTGATGATTTTGTGGAGTATTAAAAAGAACACTACTAATTTGCCCTTTTACTCTAAACAAACTTCAAATCAATGTCTAGCAATTCGAAACCCATAAAAAATAATGTAATAAAAAGCAAGCGAGCTATCTTTTTAGCTGAGTAATTTTCGCTTAGAAACACATAGTAACGCCGGTAGACAGAACATAACCATCTATCATTTTCCTAAATTCAAATAGAAAGATTCCTAGCAAATAGAGTCTTTAACCTATAGAACGAATACCTGCAAAATACTTGAGTTAGAAAACATAGAAATAAAAGCATTATATTAAAATTTTTTTAAAACAGAAATAATTATATGCAGAGAACATTCTACGTAAATAATGTGATTTCATTCAATTGAAATGCTTGAGCTCTCAAGGTAAACTACAACTTCTTTGAGATGGTCCTGCGTGCCTGCCGTCGCTTGAACATTAATGTAATTCTGGTTATCTTCTTTATCTTGGGAAAGTGTTGACTGACTTTCAATACAGAAATACTTGATTAGAAACATAGAAACAAAGCATTATATTGATGTAGAAACAAAAAACCCTGATCACGAAGGACACTACACATTTTGTATGCACAAAAATTCAGAGTTTCAAACATGATAGTAAGTATAAATTCCTAGGATAGATCTAAACCAAGCTAAGCACATACCCTTGACAATATGAGAACTATCTTTATTGCGTCTAATGGATAAATGAAAACAGTATGCTAGAAAAACCAAAATTAAAAGAGAAATATTCTGCTAATATGATGATAATCATCGTGAAGAACATCAATTACCCCCCTAGTTACATGATGATAATCATCATAAACAAAATCAATCAATCATGATCACAATTCTAATCATGATAATCATAAGCAAATATGCTAGTACCAAACCTTTCTGCAGTACACAATCTCGCATGCCCTCGTCATCGTCTATTTTGCCATATATTTTGTTAAGCACTTAAACCTAGCATGATAATCACAATTTTGCTTTTATTTACTAACCAAAATTAAGGAGAATAGGAATATGCTAACTTTATAAATGCATTACACTATTACTTAGCGCTGAGCAGCTTCTATTTAAGACCAAAAAATTCATCAAATTAAATAATATACATAACAAATATTGAATAAAAGGCTAAATGAATTTACACTCACTTTGTTACTCTGACAATCACGAGGTTTTAGATAAAAGAAATGACAAAAAATCAGAACATTCAGCAAATTTTTCACAGCTTAGCAAACTAAAGAAAATGCAAGGTTGACAAAATAAAATATACGAGTAAACATTTCAAATATTGCAACGATGATCATGATTATAATATATATACCTCAAACGATGATCCAAAATGTTACTGAGCTTTGATCTGTCATGAGGGCTAGACGCATGGCTGCAGGAAAATTTAAAACATGATATCACCTATTCGGACAGTAAAAATTGAACTAAGACATCTAATACTTTCAGAATAAAATGTGTGCAATATGTATGTTAGCCAAATAAAATAAATACATAACAATATCATGTAGTCCAAGATTTAAGTTACAAGAGGACTCAAGTGAAAAAACGAATTTTAAGTCAAATCTCAATTTAATACAACCCCATCAAAGAATCATCATAAAATATAAGGTAAAGTTAATATAGACTAAAGTTCTAATCTTTATTGAACTTTGAACATCAACACCAATTGTAAAAAAAGCATACAGTCATAGTCTAAATGCATGATTAACTGATTAGAAATGACTAATATCAGAACATTGCAAATTTTTCACAGCTTAGCAAACTAAGAAACATGCAAGGTTTGACAAAATAAAATATACGAGTAACACATTTCCAATATTGCAACGATGATCATGATTATATAATATTACTCACCAACGATGATCCAAAATGTTACTGAGCTTTGATCTGTCAGTGGGCTAGAGCATGGCCTGCAGGCAAATTTAAAACAATGATATACCTATTCGGACAGTAAAAATGAACTACGACATCTAATACTTTCAGATAAAAGTTGGTGCAATAATGTATGGTTAGCCAAAAATAAAAATAAATACATAACAATATCATGTAGTCCAAGATTATAAGTTACAAGAGAACTCAAGTGAAAAACAAATTTTAATCAAATCAATTATATACAAACCCCATCAAAGAATCATCATAAAATTTAAGGTAAGTTAATCATAGACTAAAGTTCTATCTTTATTGACTTTGAACATCAACACTCACAATTGTCCACAAAAAGCATACAGTCATAGTCTGAATATGCATGATTAAGGCTGATAAGGAAGCTCACCAAAATAGAGTTGTGCTCTCTTGTTCGCACATTTGTTGCATAATATGAATGCGTTTTGTGTCTCAAAGCCACTCACAACTGCTCACAGCTATCGGTAATGCAAGTATCAAAGCCTACAATGCAATTCGTTCGGAGCCGAGTTAAAATATTAACAACATACAACACAATGATTCAATCCAGAATTTCGTATAACTCAATCCCAAGTTCAACTACTGAGAAATGAATTGCAAAAATATCTGAAAACTTCTCGAAAAAAAATCTGCTACACTTTTATAAAAGAACAATATATCACAACAATTAAATTTCAATTTAACTCATATGCAAAATCACCAACATAGATTTCAATAGAGTGATAAACCTTAATAATTCGCATAATTTGCGGCCATGAACATATATCTAACCAACAGAGCATCAATTAAAACAAAATGAAAATAACTATAGCCAGTAAACAACAAATCGAACAAATTGAAATAAAAAAAAATCAACGAAATGAAAGAGGAAAAAAAAGAGAAATCAACGAAATGAAGAGGAAAAAAAAGAGAAAATCAACGACAATGAAAGAAGGAAAAAAGAGTGTTAGGGTTTGGGCAAACATACATATGATTTCCAAAGGGCGATTCATCCTCATCAAGAGTTTTAGGGTTCCTCTCATCTTTGAAATCATCTTCGTGCTCAACCTTCACTTCACGCTGCGAGTGTTGTTTCAATATTATTTCTTTCTCTGTAAATAGCAGAGAAAGGATTCTTGAGAAACAAGTGAGCAAACTTAGAGGAAGCTCTGATCTCAATAGAGAAAGTGAAAGAGAAGGGTAGCGTGATTGATGACAAAAGCTTAAACATGTTGATGAATGGAGAAAGAGAGGAAGGGTTGCAGCTTGGAAGGAGGAAGATGGCAAGAGGACTTCTAGGGTTTGGGATTTGGGTAACCGGGTATTTTGGCTATGGATTTGGGTGGGCTTTTGGGGGTAGCAGGGGGGATGGGCTTTGTGGGTGGGCTTCGCGAGTTGGGCAATGTGGGGCCATGCTTGCTGTCATACTGTTCATTTGAACAGTAGCTCGTTACCCTTTTTATATTGTATTGATGGGGTTCAGCAAGGCATGATTGGTGTCCAAGTTTGAAGACTTGTAGAAAGAAGGTTGTTAAAATATTGGAATTTTTTTTTAATTTGTTTTAAATAAAAAGTCTTTTATAAGTATATTTTTATATTCGACGTTGACTTGAGTGTTTAAAAGGTGGCCAATGCAAAATTTGACGTCAAATTAACGGTGGTTAACATCGAAATAAAGGTGATTTTCACACTAAAAAGCAAAGCTGCAAAAGAAATGTTTGACCTCAAACAGTAAGACTAATGAATAAAGACAAACTAACAGGGGTTAAAATGCAAATTATTAAAGACATAATTTTAAGTATATATTTTATAACTGCTCTATATTTAAACTTGACAAAGTATTAGATACATCGGATGTACAATAAATTTATTGTACATCAGATTATAGTGATCCTTTGTTAATATAGTAACTCTTTTTATCAATATAGTGACCTTTTATTTTTTATCACTATTGATGTAAAGTGAAATAGTCACTATATTGATATAAGGGTCACTATATTGATATAAAGAGTCACTATATACTTGATGCACAATAAATTTATTGTACATCTAATGCATACAATACCTTCTGTTTAAACTTTTCATACTAGGAAGGATAATTAAAAGTAAGGGGCATTTTAACTACAATTACAATGAAATGGTGAGAAAATCAGCCTTGATTAAACCACTTCACTCCACATACATATGACATTGTCTCTTGTACACGTACAACACAGCTTGTTCCCCTCTTATAATAGTATAACACTACCAATCCAACCTGTAAGACACAAACAAATTCCTATGATGCCTTGGACCTCAACTTAGCTTATTAACGAGCGGTGATTTACGCACCCTTATCCCTCTCATATGAATAGTAACAATGGTCACATTTAAATGTTTCTCTCCACCTTTACTAACTGTAAGTTAAAACTCAGGAGTCAGGACCACCATGAAAATCATTGCTCAACACCGCATTTGTTATTTTAAACACTGTTAAAGCTAGTCAAGGTACTATATGATGAATGATGATAAGTGACTCAGTAATACACAGAACAAAGGAAATCAAGTTCAAGGATTTTTTTGAATAATACACAGTGAGCTGCTACACTAGTAGTGCCTCGATGAAGCAAAAAATGAGGATTCATACATGTCCTCCATTATAATCTACTTCGTATATGCAATATGTATACTTCAATCTAACTTGTATGACCCAAACAGAATCCTATATGCGTCGGAAATCTCGCTCTCAAGCTTAATAATCCTAGCTTCAAGCATTAATCTGAGCACTCGGAGCAAGTAAACAACGATACCTCACAATTTTTTTCCTCCACATTATTGACAGTCGGTTGTCCAGATTTAATAGGGTGTGCACTAAAAATAAAATCATAGCTATCAACAAATAAATATAGCTATCAACATTGTCTTTTGTTAAGCATACTACACTTGCCAAAAGATGGGTTATCTTAAATTTAACTTAATCTAAGCAAAATGAGGAAGCTATAATCACGTAATGAATGAAGTTGCTATTGCTGCCTGTTAACTGCCATGCCATCTGAATTACTATTGACAGATATTAATGACATGATACAACTTACAAGATTTTCATCCAACAAACTTAACACTTATTAATGAGATGCCCCCTCAAATTATGGCAATGAAGGCAACCTGCTGAAATTTTCACATTTGGATTTGGCAAAATAYGACACAGACTAAAACTATAATATTATAATGTGCCAGACTTTTACTAATCATATATACACTTCAAGAGGTTAGAAGATCAGTATACTCATACAAGTAGCTTATTTTAAAAACAAAGAATGCTTATTTTCTTGTTCTCCAATTTTTTATTAATAAGGCTAATGCTGAATATAATTTTGAGAAAAAAGAGTTGGAAAAATAAAAATAAAAATCAATGAGCCTATTAAAACATTGGTGGAAGCCTCAACCTTGATGTTAAGAACATTTTTTAGATTATAATGATGCAGTTGAGTTGACAGAAGAAACAAAAATACTAAGCAGAATAATTGATCAACATTGAAGTTTGATAATGCATTAGAATTATAGGAAACAGAAGTTAGCATATAGCTAAGGGCTTTTGATTAGCATGTTCTGAACAGAACAACATATAACAGGGTGCTCTGGTTCAAATAGGAGGAAAAAGCATCTACATAATATGCCTTAAGAAAACTAATACTACTGACAATACCATTCTTTTGGCCTAATATTTTACAAGTTTGAAACAAACTAAGAGACAACTACATGATATTAGTAAGCTAGATGTCTAACAAATTTGTATTTAGGGATTAAAAGTGAGGGATATAAACAAACACACCTTTGCTCTGGCATCTATCTCCTCTTTTGCTTTGCTTGCAACTTCGAAACAACTCTCTCAAGCTTACTGATCCTTGCATCAAACTGCAGTACTCCGAGAGGGTCAGGAACGCTGTGTACCTTTTCATCCTCTTCATCATCACCATCATCGATGACCACAATTTCATCCTCAAGTGCACCATTTCCTATCTTGACACTTGCAAATTCGGATGCCTTGTCTTCTCCATCTTTTACTTGACAAAGTTTCTTCTTAGCCGGTTCCACCTTGCTTACATTGTAGTCATCATCTGCTGTCAGAATTTCATCTCGAGGATGATCGACTTTTAAAAGGGTCTGTGAATCTAATCCTTCAGCATCCTTCTTGTTAGCAGTCCCTAAACTTGGACATGAGATGTTCTCATYATTGACATCACAGATTTTGTTGAGACCATTGTTCTCAGAAGATGGCTTCCTTTCAGTGTCTCTTACTCCATTTCTTTCAGCTGAACCAGAACCTACAACAATAGTGTCTAACGAGGGTAAATAAGGAGCCRCCATGTTGCTATCCTGCACATTCCCAGTTACATTCTGACTAGAGTTGTTGTTTGCTAGCTCAAGACTTTGAGACGGAAGGCATTCGGAGTCATCAACATGATTATTTCCCTGAAACAGGGTTCTCTTATCACAAGATATGGCGGTTCCACCCTCATTGTCATCATTGGTGCTCACAACTTTATCTCCAAGTGTAGCATTACCTGACTTTACACTTACAAATTTTTCTGCATTGCTTTGTTCATCATTAGCATTTACTTGACAAAGTTTCTTATTATCCAATTCCAACTTGCTTACATAATTGTCATCATCTGCTGTCAGAACTTCATCTACTGGTTGAGCACCTTCGAAACAATTGCTATAAATGTCTGTTTTGATACARCTCGTATCCTCAAGGACCATCCCATGTTCATTCATTTCAGCCAATGGTGGATTCATAAAGCTAGCAACTTCATCTACGGGATTGATGCTAATTAGGCTTGCTTCAATGTGATTAGCAGCAACACCGTCAACAATTCTGTTATCGTAGATGTTCAAACTATTCTCCCTGGATTTCCCAGCTTCATCCACTAGYGTAAGCACATCTATTCCCTGAACAGCCTTCTCAAGATCATTCTCTAAACTTGGAAATGGCACTTTCTCAGCATCATAATCACAAATTRCGTTCTTCTTAGAAGATAGCATCCTTTCATCATATTTCTCTCCAATGCTGCCAGCTAAAGCAGAACCCACATCAATTGTTTTTGAAGAGGATAAACACAGAAGAGCCTCCTTGTTGATATCTTGCACATTTTCATTTACATTTTGAATGGATTTGTTGTTTGTATTTTCAGGACTTTGAGATGGAAGGCAATCAGAGTTATCRGCATGAATAGTAGCCAAAGTTGTGTTTCCCTTATCACAAGAAGCGGTGGTAGTATTGATAAAACATTCATCATCACAATGAGCGGAACAGGAAGCTATAGGAACAGCGAATAATGTTTCAGGTAAATAAGTAAGAGGGTACTCACTGAAGTCCATTATATAAGCATCTAATGTCATGGAGTGTTCAACCCTCTCTTCCCTTGKAYGACCTCTCAAAACCCTCTTCTCTTCAAAGAACGAATCACTACCRGTYTCAAAACCGAATGCTGCCCTACACCAACCAAAATACCGAACAGTGACATCTCCCTTGAGTAACCGAGGAGACAAATATAACTTCACACCATCAAGAGGTATATCATAGGTACTCCAACCAAGTTCTGCAGAGTCATTCAGTCTTGGAGTGCAACTTGGAATATCTTGATCAAGGCCGAATTGTAAGCCTACTCTTTGTGGGAGGTATTGCTCAATACAATCCATTCCCACCAACTCACATGGCCTCAAGCATTGCGCAAACGACAACACTCCCTCCCCCACCCCGGGACTCATCAACACCAACCTCTCTTCGTCAGGCCAAGATAGAACTCGGGCAACTCCCAGTTTTTTATCGACAACCCGTAGGGTCTCCACACAAAACTCACCCCAAGAGACTCACAATTCATCATACACAACTTATTCTTCACGGCCTTCAAGTTCTGCCACGCGAAAATCTTGGCTCACCGCTAAAGAGAGAGATGGGTTTCGGAGACAACGTTGGGAACCTCTCCCAAGCCCAAAGCTGAACTAATTGGAAAGGTGCCCAAAGATCAGTTTACGATACCAAAATTATATCATATTCACAAATTTTACATTTTTTGCTTCAATAATCTCATATCCCTATATATAGAAGCTAAGACAGCAGGAGCAAGAGCAATTCTAGTACCTTTAGCAAGAACATATTGCAATAGGAAAAACACTAGAGAAACCAGACAATAGTGCTTAGTTGAAAAGACATACCTTGTAAAAACAACACAATCAATGCAATATGCTCCAATTCACCCCCAAAATCCATGAAATAATCCATCATTTTTGCTGCTCAATTTGCAGCAACATTTTTTAAATTCTTAGGAATTGCACTAACCAACTCATTCTCAATTTCCTCAATTTCTTTACTCTGATATGGGGTATGAACACAATCACCAAAACAGAAAAACACCACACATAACATCCTCCAAAGTAATGGTGCACTCACCCAAGGAAACAAAAATGAGTTAGTTTCAACACCAATCTCAACTAACCCAATGATTAGCTCATTATCTCTCATTACATAGTATGTTGAGCTCCTAATTGCATCAAAGATTCCAGCTTTTTTCCAAGTATTTTCATGGGTTTCCCTCAAATTACCAACCCATAAGTGCCAGTTTTTATGGGGTCTTGTGCTTCCTTTGAAAGTCACCATCTTTTTGAAGTTTTTTATGATGGGTTTTGAAGGAAGTGGTTGAGTGGGTGTTTGGGAAGAAGAGCTGATTTGGGGTTACATGTTGGCTTGAGAAATGGGACTTTTTAAACTTGGGAGTTACTTCACCATTAGAGGGAAACATAAGCTCTTCTCTTTCTTCAATCATGGTTTTTCTTCTTGATTGCCATTGTTATGATTTTTTGTTCTTGGTTTGCCATTGATGAAAGATGGTGAGCTTTGAAGTAGAAAACAAAAGTGGGATTTTTGCAGCTGCTGTATTTAGGTGAAAGACCCTAAAACTGTGGGCATTGATGTTTGGAATTCGGATGTTCCCTTTATACCAATTTTGTACGAACATAACTTTTTGATTCTTAAATATAATTCGACAAAGAATACGAGGTTATCTCCATACATCGATACTAGTCTTATATCGCGTGGCAACGCGTGCCAATATTTATAAAGTAGTGTTGCATTAATATATGACTAGCCTTTTATCACGCGATGCGTGCGGTTTTCTTGGCATACATATAAGTATTATAGAAATT
>SNQN01004221.1:0-33252 GCA_008642245.1 Bassia scoparia
AGTTCAAAGAGGTAAAAGACTACAAAATTTTCCGAAACTCAAATGATCATTAGAGTAAATCAAAATATTTATTCAGTTTATTGGTATCCTATAACAATTAACAAACCCCAACACTACACTTTTGCAATCGCCAATAAAGATAACAAGTAAAACAGAAATGTAGAAAAATCCAATGTCTTARAAATATAATGAAGAAGACAATAATAGATTCCAGTAGCAAAATTTTAAGCCAAGCTATCAATTTCTAAACCCCAGAATCACAATGAAAATAATTTGTTGGAAAGCAATAATTTTCCAATTATAATCGTGCATGTTTTTTGCAACAATTTTGGGTGTAACCCTAACAGATGAAAAAGAACAAAGATTTGAATGCAAAAAATCCCATTGCAAACGCCATCAATACGCAAAAAAAWTCTAATTTTCAATAATAAATTGATATTAGCAAGTTGTGATTTTAGGTGTGACCCCAACAAATGAAGATTGAAAAAGACAACATGGATGTGCAAAACAAACATATATACTGCAAACTCCAATAATACACAATTTCGAATTTTCAATGAAATTGAAATTTAAAAACTTAGCATAGATGAATTAAAGATGTAATTCAAGCATAAAATTAAAGATTTAAAACATACACCATTGAAATTCAACATGCAAGAAGTGAAAGAGAACTGGAATTTACCTTGACTAATTAATGGCGTGAAATAAAGGAGCAACAAGGCAGATCGAGATACAAGAATTCGCAAATTCGACTTCAAGAAACAAGGCCAATGTAAATTTTTTCGTTAGAGATGAGTGAATGAATCGAAGGATCAGAACTGAAGCAATAGTTCGTGGGAGTATTTCTCGGGTTGTGGGGGAATTAAAAAAAATAAAAACTGAAATAACTCGTGCTAACATGTGGTTTTTTTCCTATATTTTGACCCTTTTCTAAGTCTAAAATCATCTTGACTCGTAAAAGGGTCAATATATGGCTTATTATTTTTGGCGCAYGGTTTTTCTATGTGATCCTTTTTAAAAGGGTTGAAAAAAGGGTCAAAAATACACCTTTTTAATGCGTAACAATCACAAACTTGGACATGTTAAGGGTTGGACGTCCAATGATGATGTTATAAGTTGTGAGACCCTTAACAACCAGGAACTTGACTCTCAAGTGCCTACATTCGTCTCGGTTGCCAAGCCTCAATGGTAGGGTTACAATCTCCACAGGGTGAATCACCCCTCACCCAAATCCTACGATTGGATGGATACCAAATCATCATCATTGTACTACAGCTTGGAAAGAAAATTCCAACTAATTACATCAGAGGAACTTCCAGTATCAACAAGGATTCGTCTTACCTTCATGCTCGCCACCTTCATTTCCACCACCAACGGATCGTCGTGGGCAGGCAAACATAGCCTTTGTCCTTTGCGCAAATTAGAACCTCTGGAAAGGTTCTTTTGCCTGATCGAGTGAATCCTCAGAGACCTTTAGACTTCTCAAATAGTCCTTACTTCCTCTAATGGTTGGTCCCCCYGAGGATAAGCCTCCGGAGATCATATGGCACACCTCCGTATCGGTATCTCCATCTTYTCCCTTGGCCTCTTCACCCTTAGCCTTTTTTATTTGTCGTTTGATCAGATGGGCAAGGATCTTGCCCTCGGCAGCCAAAGCATCCAACTTCCTTTTCATAACGTGACAGCTATTGGCAACATGCCCAATGTCTTGGTGGTACTTACAATACTTACTCTTATTACGAAATTGTTTTATTTTCTGTCTTCATTGGAGGCGAATCCTCAATTTCCACCTTATCTTTCATCTCTTTGTATATTTGGAATAGATTTTTTATATTAAACTCAAACTTGGGGCCATTATGCCTCCCACGCTCCGTTTATGATTTCTAGTCGATTGCTTCAATCACCTATAGTTCCCTTGCTTTCGTTGGTCTCTCCCTCCTTTGTCCTGATTGGACTTGTGGGATCCCTCACTCAGAAATTTAGCTGTGTGACCCTGATGTTTTATTCTTGACATCAACTTCGAGAGACCCCGGAGCAGACTTCCTCAGCTCGAATGTAATTCTCATCCTCTCGAAGGGCACTTTTCAATCCGTGCACCTTTAAATTGACCTATCTCAAACTGAAAATTCGAATTCATCATGTAGCCTCGAACAAACTATCGAAGACCACTCTTGAGAAAGACCTTGAATTTACAGGGCTTCATATTAAATCTTACATAGCTTCGGAGGGATTCATTCATTTCCCTTCTGCCTGATCTGTGCCAGGTGAATGCTACACTTCTTCTGCTTGTTGATTAAGCATAAAATGAAGCGAGAATATCATAATGAGTTCGGTAAAGTTGGTTTATGACCGGAAGTAGGCCCGTTAAAAACATTTTTGTGCTATGCCCAAAGCGTAGCAGGGAAGGAATCGACCTAAGTTGCATCATCACCCTGGCGTAGTAACATTAGATACTTGTATGTAGCTAAAATGATCATTGGGTCTGTTGTCCATCATATGGAGTTATAGAAGGAAACTTGATCTTGGCTTGGGAGCTAAATGGAATTGAAGCGGAGAAGAGAAGTGCTAGGGTGAGCGGGCGAGCCAAATTTCGAAGCTTTTCCACAGAAGGAAGGCTGATGGGTTCTTAGGCCATTGATCAACGTACCCTCTTTGGTACATGACCATTGGACAATGGGTTACCCCAATGTCGAACCGTTGCTCTTCTCCCCCACGTGTGCTCGAATAAAGTTAAAAGATCTGGATCTCTGATGTTTGAAGGGGACTTTCCCTCTTGAGGACTGACAAGGTTGGATCCTCCACTGACAGGAAGTCAATCCACGAGCCTAAGCATGAGAGGTCGATTGACTGCGTGAAAATCCCTCGCTGTGCTTCTTAGCATCAAGTAGCCACCGACATCCATCTTTGAGTTGTAGCCTTCTAGGCTCAATGATTTGTCGTGGCATCATCTTGTTGCTTAACTTTCGAACATTAAGCTGGAATGTGATTCCTGCTGAGTCTAAAACGATTGGACTTTTCTTGAACTTGAGATTTCTGGGTGAGGCGTTGTCGATAAGGAGTTTGGATGAAGGCTCAGACAGAAGGCTTGGCCAGAGGGCCGAGTCCTTCTCATACATTTGAGAGGTTGTTGGCAGGAGTGGGCTAATTGTTAATGCCCATGGCTTCAGCTTAGGGATTGGAGGCGGTACTTTCGCCCTTCGATCACCAGCTTATCCTCCTTCCTTGCCAGCTTCTCCTTAGCCATGTAGAATCTCTGTTTGCTTCGACTGTGCGTTGCTGCAAGCGCTTGATCTAGATCGCTTAAACGCTCTTACATCTCTAAGAGTCTTCCCGCTGAGGTAGAAGATGAGCTTCGTATTCTCGCTTTATAATATAGACAGTTTGAAATCGTCTTTGGGGCCTCTCTTTGCCCTCGTTCACGGTCCTCAGAGAGTTCGTCGACCAGTCATCGGTGACGATTGGAGGGTCCTGGATGTTGCCCCTTGTTCAGTGTCCGAAGACGCGTGAACTCGGAGTGGTCCTCAACTGCTCATTTGTCGTGATCAAACATGACTAGACGTCTTCCCCACAAGACGACGTCAAATGTTTGTTACATCGTGTAACATGGAAGAATGAATGAGAAACAGATACTGGCGGGTTTTGGGGGAAAAAAAGGCTCTCCCTAGTCAACGTTTGAACTTGAACGCGAAAGGTTAAGGGACCCGACACACTCTCGACTATTTGATCTGATCGTGAGGCTTGAACTGACTATGGGGCAAAGAGGGTTCTTCGCCAACAGGAGGATTCGTCCCTGAGGGGCTCCATCTCTTAGAGATTCAACCTGATGGGGGCTCTCGCTCCAGAAGGAGGATTCGTTCAACGAAAAGATTCGACCGTGAAAGAGATTCGCTCAATGGCTGAACAAAGGAAGAATAATCTATGCTTCAGTTCAGACAATGAAGGGAAAAGAGGGTGAATCGAAATGAGGTAAGAGCGAATCTCCCTTTTTGATGAAAAGACTGTAGTGACACTACCATTAAAACTCTAATGCAACACCAATAATCGTTGCAATAGCCTTTAAAAAGTGTTGCAAAAGGCCTTATGCAACAGTTTTCCTTTCGTTGCATTTGAAGGCGTTGCATTAGGTCTAATGCAACACTTTTATAAGCCTAATGCCCAACACTAAGAATAGGTCAGAATCGTTGCATTAGGTCTCAATGCAACACCAAAAAATGACCTAATGCAACGTTCTATAATTCCTTAATAACCGTTGCATTAGATAATGCAACGGTTAATTTTATCTTTTGCAACATTATATCCTAATATTAAATGTTGCATTAGGTCTAATGCAACGATTTGACCAAATTTTAACCATTGCATTAGATAAATGCAACGTCAATTTTTAACTTTTGCAACAACTTAAGTTATAAAATTAACTGTTCATTAGGTCTAATGCAACGTTTTGAAGCAAAATTTCAACCGTTGCATTTGGATAAAATATTACCTAGCAACGCTTCTTGAACATAATAAATATAAATTAAATATATCATATTATTATATCACTATCATAGACTATAATAATTATAACAAAGAAATCTAATAATAAGAGAACAATCATAACTAATATATATAGTATATATTATATATATACATATATATATATATATATATATTAATAATATCATAATATGCAACTTAATTACAACGTTTGTCAACAAAATGAAGCTTGCTAGCTCGTTCTAATCCAAAATAAAAGCTAGCTCACATTACATATTAGTTACGACATCCTCCTTTTGTTTGAAAYCATAATAATAACCAAAATACATAATTTTTCTATGCAAAAGACCCCACAAAACATCTACACATCATGGACATTATCATCACAATATGGAGTAATATATACCTAAATATATATCTAAGTTGAGCTTCATCCATTGCAAACTTTATGAATTGAATCACGTTTCCAAATCTTCACCATGATTCATTGCTTCATTGTTTGACCCATTTAGCTCATTTTGTACCTAAATACATTCAAACATTAGAAATATATTAAAACCTAAAAGACCAGTATGGAGTTTATAAGCTAAACATTATAAACGGGAACAACAGGAAGTGACTGCGCCCACTGTACCCGCACAGCAGCACCACCAGGGCAGTGCAGGCAGTTGCAGTAGCARCAACATGACAGTAGCAACATAGCAGTACCAGCTACAGCATCAAGTTCGAGGCCCTACCTTGAGAACTAGGCATGGCAGTAGTAGCAACATGGCAGCAACATCACAACAGCTACAGAATTGCTATTTCTTTAATGGGTTATTTCTATAATGTAGAGATTTCTTATACTTGATATTTCTTTTTTGTTTGCAGTACAAGTTCGCCAATTGACTTCTCACCATTCTTCAAATTGGAACAAGAATGTCCACTACAAAAAGTGTAACAAGCATATTTCAGTCACTAATGCTTAAGGTCCCTAAAACTTGGTACAAGTAATATGACAAGCAGTGCATTGCTAATGATTTGGACCACTAATCTATCTTATCTAGCTTCAATTGTTTGTCTTATTATTCAACTGCATCAGGATACTTATTTTTATGATCTTTTGAATGCTTGTATTACAATCTAAGCCTTACTGCTTGGATTGTTTTAGCGCCTTTCATGGCAAAAACTTATTAACAATGGCACCAAAAAGCTCAAGCAGAGAAACCAACAGTTGGATATAAATAGTCGTTCAACA
Organism: Bassia scoparia; assembly: GCA_008642245.1. Classification (NCBI taxonomy): domain Eukaryota; kingdom Viridiplantae; phylum Streptophyta; class Magnoliopsida; order Caryophyllales; family Amaranthaceae; genus Bassia; species Bassia scoparia. Next base: position 5,714 of record SNQN01004221.1, read on the forward strand.
GATGTATGCAATCACCAAACAGATAGCATAGTACATATAAGCAAGGAAAACCAATGCTTCAAAATTACTCACAAACAATTGGGCATGATTTCCTCGACACTTTTAGCTTAAGGTTTCAKAAAGATTAAATTTTTAGCATGATTTTCAGCATTAGATGTTGCTCAATCAGCCAAAACTATCAGCTCAATCCTCACAGTAGTATGTTCCAATCCAACACAAAAAAACACAGCCCCAATTGAGGCGCAACAACAAAATGCAGCCCAATAACTCATTCACACAACTCAACTGAAATTTTTTAGAGTTTCCAACCAACATTAACCAACGAAAAAGTGTTAAAATATACCTGATTTCCAGCTGAAATCGAAGAGTGTCCACCACTTGAGTTACCAGCACTAAATACACTACATATAGACACATCGCATATAGAAGCTATTACCACATGTTTTAGGCAGACGAATCAAACCGGGTTACGACTTTGAATCTATAGTAGACATTATTAATATTAGATATATAGAGTCGAGCGCAAAAGAGTGAAGGTTTTCTTTGTTCTCAATTTTCATTTTCCTTAAAAAACACTAATGCTAAAGATACTCTGTAGACTAGATATCCTAACAGAGACTCATATAAGACATGCATCACTAATAATAGATAACGAGTGAGAAACTTGTGACTGTGAACGATCTACGATTCGTGTCAAATTGCAAATAGATATATAAACATAGACAGGCAAGCAGAATCTTCTCCACAATTTCCTATCATAAGTCGGCAATTCAATACAATCAATTTTCATCAAGACCACAATATAATATAAAGCTCGTCACATTTGTCCTTTCAATAAACTTGCGACAACCAAGACTTAAATTGTCACTACACTCATCCTGATAACTATAAAGGCATGTCTCGCACGAAAACTGTCAATGATCATGCGTCGGGAATTCAAGAGACCATCAATCTTTATGCACTCGCAGCTCTAAATCGAACTGGAGCTTTCCTACATCAATACACAATATATCTTAACAAAGTGCCATCATCACACAATCCAAGAATTGCTATTATACTTGTAGTGATATAAGATAAGTAACCATATATTCGGAATTTAATTTGAAACAGTGGACATAAAATTAGTAAACCTTGAAGTTAAAATTTGCTATTCTCAAGTTGAGACAAACATAAAACACCTGAAAGATCTATTATTATTTTACATACAGTAATATATTTCTCTCAAATTGCAGCAATTACATTCTAAAATGTCAGGAATTTTATGGTCAAAAGAGCACATACATATCGAGAACAATGGCAATAACAAACAAATGAACTGATGAATACTCTAAGAAGATCGGTCCAACAGTTGACAACAATGAAGAAAATGCCCAGTTGCATTCTTAATAGTCATGAACCATAATATTGGTATATCATCATAAATCATATATACTCGTAGATTTTAATTTTATTAAGTTAAAAAAAACCACATACCTCAATTAGGAATAAAAATTCGCTTAAAATTGAGTTGCAGTGAACTTCCGGCTACACTTACTAGGTCAAATTCCATCATGCGTTGTATACAACCTGTGCTGCTCGAAATTAGTAATTGCTAGGATGCACACAGCGAACAACTTATAGTCGGTTAATTATTGTTGTATTTTGAATATTATACAAGGTCCAATCCCCTTGAGAACACATTACCTCTAGAAAAATCAAGAAATTGAGTAACGTGGTAGCAATTCGCATAAAAGTTCTGACATGATAAACAGGTCTAAAACAAATCACGAAAAACAATTAAAACAAAACAAATTGAAAAATTTGAAAAGAAACAAAAAAATGAAAATTTTAAGAGAGAAAAATGAAGAATTTAGGAAAAATTTTGATTCGATATGTGTAGTGAGAAACTGAAGAATGAATTAATATTCACAAATTCCAACAACCACAACAACATACACTACAAAAAAAATTCTTTCGTTTTTTTTTAAAAAAAAAACAATTCTAACAACAATAACTTTTTACCAAACAACTAGCAAACCATTGCCAATAAATTATCAATAAAAACTAGCAGAAATGGGATAATAAACTAAATAAAGTTTTAAAAAAACGGAGTAACTGCTAAAAAAACCCCAAAAAAAACAAATGAACTTACCATTACAACAGCTATCAAAACCAAAGGCCAAATTCCACGTCTGGTCCTCCACCTAAATCGAAAAATCTAGGAGAATACTTGAAAGTAATGAGAAATGAGAAGCAGGAATTGAGACAAACCTAGATTTTTGGGGGAAAAAACACAAGAATTGAGCAGATAGACTGATGAGAAGTGAGTAACGAACAAAGCAAATGAGAAGCGAAGCAGAACATGAAGCCAATGAAGAAGCGAAGAAGCCACGCAACCAAGCGAGTACAGCAAGCAATATCCCAACAAAGCATTCTCTATTTTTTTTGTTTCAATTTTTTTGTTGTTTTGCAAAAGTTGGGGTGAAGCAGAAGAAGTGAATTTTTCAATCGAAAGAGGGGTGTTTGATCGAATACGAAGAAGAGGGTTTTGATCGAAAGAAAGGGTTTTGATCGAACGTGAGGAAAAGAGGGTTTTTGTTGGTGGGCTTTGAGGGAAAAAGAGGGGTTTTGAGTTTTTGTGGGGTTTGTTTTGATGGGAATGAAATATTTGGTTTCAAATTTTCAATTTTAAGCTGAAAAAGGTGGTGAAGGGGACAAAAGTGCGCCAATTAGACTAAGTATCCTAATGCAGACCGATTTCTGAAATTTATAATACACTCCCTAATGCAACGAATGTTTTTCAACTATTCCATTTTAAAGTGTTTGCAATTAGGGGTGTTTTGAGTGTTGCATATCTATTACTAAATGCAACAAGTTATATAGAACATATTGTTGTTAAGAACAAAACTGCTTGCAGAATACACTGCCTAATGCATACGGTTTATTTCAACTCGTTGTAGATCATGTTTGCATTTGATCCATTTTGTTGCAAAATAGTGTTGCATTATCAATAAATGTTGCATTTGAGTGTTGCATTATCTAAAGTCGTTGCATTTGAGTGTCGCATTAGAGTTTTAATGTAGTAGTGTGATGTGATTCATGTGAGGAGTAAATAATGTGTGTTSGGAAAAGTGCAATCATTGGGGTATTTATACTATTCCCAAGAATTGCATCTATCAACTATATGAGGACACGTGGCCTTAGACCATAGGTCATGAACAGTGGGCTGACCTTTTCTTTGCCATATAAGGCCCATGATGATGTTTCTAGGGTTTCCCAAATCTGRAATTATTCCCTCATCAATGTCTAATCAATGACCTAATGATGGTCAGTTACTTAATGCTTAGGTTTCTTTTTCTGATAACACCTGACACGATTTTAGGGGCTCCAAGTCATCCCCTTGTTATCACACATGGCACATTAAAAGGCTGCCACATCACCTTTTCATAGCACACGTGACATCCAACTGGGATGCCACATCAATTACAGTATAATTGCTACAGTTGTGTACTTAATTACTAATTGCGTAAGTGCGTAACCAATCTAATTGATACAAGTATATGAACTATGAAGTGGAAATCAGTTTTCCATTTATGTGATAAATTAGCTTGCCTTATAATCTAATTGATACATAAGAGGCGGTGGTGGGGCAGGCGCAGCGGTGGGGCGCGGTGAGGCAGACGCGGTGGGGCGGAGCGGGGCGATGGAACAGTGCAATTGCGATGGGTTAGGTTTGACGGGGCAGATCAGACGCTACTGCATTCAGTCTTTTCTTTTTTATTTTTATTTTTCCTAATTAATTAATTTAATAATTAAGTTTTTTTTACTGCATTTTGTAAAAACAAACTGCATTTAGCAACACGACGTATTCGCCTGCTAGTGCTGCCCCTATCGAATCTCAGTAAGTAAGCGACTTGTGATTATTGCGATGGTCTTTATCGTTTGAATGATGGAAATTATTTCTGCTTGATTGTTTTTATCTAATTTGATTCATTCCTTTTTTTTTTTTTTTTTGGGATAATTTACATGTTGTAAACCTTAATTATTGTTTCGATCGAGTTTTTGGTGTGATTTTGCTTGATGCGATTGCTCAGTTGTTCTTGTGTGTTTCYTTGAATCAACTCAATAATTGAAGTTTGTTGTGTTTTGTGATTGGGGTTGTGTAGTTGAATTTTGTAATGGGAAGCCAAGAGAAATGGTGTGTGGTTACYGGAGGAAGGGGGTTTGCTGCACGACATTTGGTGGAAATGCTCATTCGCTATGAAATGTTCTGCGTTAGAATTGCGGATTTGGGTCCCTCGATTCAGCTCGAACCATGCGAGGAACAGGGAACTCTTGGCAAGGCTTTGTCATCGGGCCGTGCTCGATATGTATCGGCTGATCTCAGAGATAAGGCTCAAGTATTCAAAGGTTTAATTGTTGCTTTTTTTGTTGTTGGTTTATGTATATACATTGGCTAGACAATTGCTTTTACACGATTGATTTCGCTTATATGTATTGTATCCTGCAGCCTGTCAAGGAGCTGAAGTTGTTTTTCATATGGCGGCCCCAGATTCGTCGATTAACAATCATCATCTTCATCACTCTGTCAATGTTGAAGGTGAATAGGATTAATTGCTTATTTGTGTATTCTAATTGAATTTCACAGCAGTTTGGATTAGCTTTGAGCCGTATTTACACTTCCCAACCTTTTTTCTTATGATAGGCACAAAGAATGTGATTGAGGCATGTGTTGAGTTACAAGTGAAGCGATTAATCTATACCAGCTCTCCTAGTGTAGTCTTTGATGGGGTCCATGGCATTATCAACGGGGAAGAAACTTTATCCTATCCAGTCAAGGTATCAATGTCATTATCAATTCTTGCTGTATGAAATTTGTTTGAGTTGCCAATTCTTCTTAAGAAAGTATGACTTGGTGACTTGTGTGTTTTATTTTTTAGCATTGTGTTATATATAATCTGTGAAAAACATTATGTAGTGACGTCGTGTATATCCGTTGTTGAAGTATGTTAACTTGGCTACTACCTTGATCTTGGAGCTCTCAGTTACAACGTGAACGTATGTTAAGAAAGATGATTGGTCTGCTTATCATCCGTTAGCTTGTCAATGTTTTAATGCCATGATAATGCTAAAGTGGAAGTTGCATAATCTACCTCAAAAAGCTCTTGTGTTTATTAAATATTTTCAAAAATGCTGCTTATTATACACTATAACCTCTGTTGCATCCATTAGTATAACTGACTCATTTATTTTTGTAATTGGTTCTCATAGCATAATGATTCCTATTCAGCCACCAAAGCTGAAGGAGAAGCATTGGTCTTAAAAGCGAATGGTGAAAAGGGGCTTCTAACATGCTGTATACGTCCAAGCAGTATCTTTGGCCCTGGTGATAAGTTACTAGTTCCATCTTTGGTTAATGCTGCAAGGGCTGGGAAGTCTAAGGTATGTGTGTTCATCCTGATTCTTTGTATAAAGTTGACTTGTATTGTATTTATAATTAAAAGTGGGAGTACAAAAATATTTGAAATGCTTTTATCTTGTTTTTTAAAGCACTCAAATATATCAGCATATTTGTGGGCACTTCACTTTAGGTTTGCATCTTTGTAGTAGTCAATAGAGATAGACAAATTGATGCACTGACACACAGTACAACACAATGCATTGCTGATCAAAACTTGCATTGCAAAAAATTTTAAGCTCTTGAAGAGTTGAAGGGTCTGTCGAATCGTAAAATGTGCTCTTTCCTTATATCTGAAATGAACTGTTCGGGGATGTTATATTGTAGTTGTTTTTTCTTTCTTTTGTTTAGCCTTAGCGGTATATAGTATTTTTCTAAGAGTATAACATATTTCTTATTTTCAAGGTCTAGATAGCTATTCAGGTACATTGTTTCAGATGCTATCACTAGTGTCAAATATTCTGATATGCTTTGAAAATAAGTGAGTTTCAGAATATTTACATTATAACAAATATTTTCTAATGTCTTGTTTAGATTATTTTCTAGTGTAAACCCACTAATGTGGGGCTGTATAATTCAATTGTTCAGAAATTTAAAATTACAGCATGTCAAAATTTTTTAAACATTATAACATAGTTTAATAATTGGACGGCTTGGTGGAAAACTTGTGGTGACTTAATACTTAACAGCGTGAATTTTGGTGGCTGTGGAGTTTCTCGGTGTTTTCTAACGTGGTGGTCACAAAATACTTTCTCCGTTGTTTTTACTCAAATCCCCTTTAATTAAAATACTCTAGGCTAATTTTGAGAGGAGAGAGATAGAGAAAAAAAAATTAATGTGTCCACGTGATTAAAGAGAGAATTGATTTCCCAAAAAAAGTGATGCAACTAATTAACTCCTTAAATAGAAAGTGACGCAAGTAAAAAGGAAGAAATATATATTATCTTATTTAAAATTTATTTTCTATAATGTTTATTTATTTTCTGGCTGTGTTGCACTAGAATAACATACATTAGGGAAGTGGTAAATTGAAAGAAGGAGATAGATGTTTGCAGTTTACAGTGGCAGTGGTGTTCTATCCTTATTGGTTAGTTGTAGTAAGTTGATGAAAGCTTAAATTTCCTTGTTGACTTATATGGAGGCACCTCCATGAGTGTTGCCTCCATTGGATCGGTGGTCCAAGCAATGTGACGTTTGGGATGCGATGAAGTGGGCTAGAAGGCTAGATCTCCATGATGGAAGTTAGTGTTTGAGGATAGAGAAAATAGTTTGTTTTGAGGAAGGAAAAATGAGGCAGGAAAGGAAGAAAAAATCCATAAAAAAAATGACATGCCAGAATAGAATCGTTGACACTGGAATATAAGCTGAAGTAATTGGAATCTTTAGATTTCATATTTCTGCAGAAAAAATTGTTTAAAGGTAGTTAATGTGTATGAGGTAGACCTGATCCTGTTATATTGGATAATGTTTGGTATTGTTCTTTATGTATATGTTTTTATTATATTATTCTCAGATGTTTCTGATTGTTTTTCAGCACTAGTTCATGGCATTTATTCTGTAGTACTTTTTTACTTTATGGACCATTTTGTAAAGTAATCAAATTCAAGGAGAGGCAATGAGTTGTGTTGCAATTTTAATAACTTGTGAGCATAAATGTTAAGAAAATGAACATGCTGATTAAATTTATGCTTGTGTTTGGCTCTTCATGATTTCATGGTGCAAATGTATTCTTGTTAGCTCCCTATCTGATTTTTTCTTTCTTTTTATTTGATTGCTCGTCTTGTTTTTTGCTATAAAGTGCTGGTAGCGTTGTTGACCCCTTTTGTATATGAAAATAAACAGTTTATTATAGGAGATGGCAATAATATGTATGATTTCACATATGTCGAAAATGTTGCTCATGCCCACATATGTGCTGAACGAGCTTTAGCATCAAAAGGGACAGTGGCAGAGAAAGCATCGGGGCAGGTAATTTGCATTCAACTTCTCTGTTATTGAAGATCACGGGACTTTTTTTTCGCAGATGCTTTTTATTCATTTTTTAAAAAATGTGTAAGCAAGTAATTATTGCTTTCAGGAAGCAGAAGGAGGCATCCCTTCATATATACATTTCCTTTTTCTCTTACATTAAAGTTAAAAATATTCAATGATAAGATCCACTTACGTATCTTCTGTAGTGGCCTTCTTACCTGCTTGCCAGCATATCCTTACCTCTATCATGGACTTCTCACTTGGTGGTTCCAGTAAACCTCAATCTGCATCCTCTAAATACTATAGCCTTTATTTTTGCACCTTTGAACGTACTCAATCAAATTGCAAACTCCACCCAAAGTTTGGGTGTTTCATATAATACTAATCCATTCTTGGAGAAGGGCTAAAATTTACTGCTATGTTTGTACCTAAAGAACAGATACACAGCGGTTTCAAGAATCAGGATCATCACCATCACCACCTAAAGCAAATGTAGGATCACCAAATCCATGAGTATGGCCTTTGCTTTATCTGAAATCTCTTCAGACATACCTTCCTCAAATCCACAATATAACATTGTGTTTTGGAACATTCATACTGTTTCATACCCAATCAGCCCAATGCACTTAATTTGCCCATAAAGCAACTGGTAGCCCATTTATTGGGTGAGCTACCCAAGTACCATTTTGGTAGCCTATTTTATGAGGATTCTTAGGTGTATGGGATTGTCCTTTTACGTACAAAGCTGTAGATATTAAGCACTCCCGAGACTTGACCAAATTAGCTATAACCGTTTGTACATGTGATTGCAATCAAATTTGTTTTTTTTCTTTTATTTTAATTGTAAGTTGAACTATGGCTACGGTAAGATTTCTAATCACCTATCCTTTCTATTTKATTCTTTTTATTTTTTAAAATCTGTATACCTGTTGCTATAGTCCTTTTTAGGCATTTTAATTAGAAACGGTCCAGTTTTATCGATGCWTTGCAGGCCTATTTCATTACAAATATGGAGCCAATCAAGTTTTGGGAGTTTATGTCACTTATACTTGAGGGTCTAGGTTATGAAAGGTATTCCTCCTTCTGGTTTGCTCTCTCAGTTTTGTTGCTTTGTATGTTTCCAATTTTGTTCTTCCCTTGATAAAATTTATCATTATGTATGGATTTTATGAAGTGCTAATGGCTGGTCACTGTGTGCTATGGCAGTGTTCTTTTTTACTCTATCTTTTGCATACTTGGTTTATATCGTTATATGTGTCTCACATGTAATTAATTGGGATTGATATGTTTTGACTTTGTCTGGGTAATGGATGTTAAAAGAAGTGCATACAAAAACACCCAATGTAGGCTGGGTTTGAGGTAAAGGTTTACTGAGTGGCAAAATTTTAAAATAATAATCCTGGTAAAATCTTTGGAAAATGGGGATAATATTAATGTGTGTTCACCATTATTCAGATTCATGTTCTTATTGTTATCTGAATAAAACTCTTGAGTGACTTTGCAGATAGGCCGACTTGCTCAAATGCTTGCAAATCTATTGAAATAAGTTCATACTCTTTAGTTAGAAAGGACWTGAAAYAGTAGGATTTGCAAGAGTGTGAGGCTCTCGATCGAAGAGAGTGGAGGAGGAAAATCTATGTGGATGACCTCCCCGAATAATCACTTTTGGTTCATGTTAGCTGACCCCACATGTGGGATTAAGGCTTTGATTGATTGATTGATTGAAAGTATTAAATAACAAGAAGAAACAATTAATCTTAGGGCTATCCATTTTGTATTTGAGATAATTGAAGTTGTGGTGGTAAATTTTTGTGCACATAGCTGAAGAAAGTAGATTAGATTACAAAGAAGCACCCTGGAAGTGCTAGGGAAGGTTGAGGGAGCAGTGGGAGAGTGAATAAAGGGGATTTTGGGGGAGGGAGAGAGGGAGGGAAGGAGGGGGAGAGAGAGAGAGAGAGAGAGAGAGATCAGTTCATATCAGTAATCAAAGGTGGTTGTTTTTAATTTTTAAATAAAAAATTAAATTAAATTAAATTAAATTCCAGCTTCCTTCATTGTTGTATGATGTTAGATACTGTTCTATTTCATCTTGTTTTATTTTAGTTTTTTTGATTCATTCTCCCAAAAATCATCGCTATCCTTATATGATAATATTAACATTAAAGAATTCGATTGGAAATCTTTTTCGACTTTGGAGTTATTGCTCTTTAAAAGGACTAATCAAATTTGTAAATTTTGTTTTCTACTATCTTCTAAAATATTTCACGTGTGTCCTACGTCATCTCAAGTATGTTTAGAATTATTTCAAGCATGTTTTGAATTCTCACTACATACTCCCCACCAAGATTGCGTAGAGTCGCCTTGTCAAAGTCGACAACTATAATAATTCTGTGTTGGCTACTTGATTGTACTAAACGAATTCCCTTTCCACAAATATGACTTCTCAATGGCACAAAATATATTAATAATCCAAATTCCAAAATAAAAATGGAGTTATGGAGCAACGACTAAGATTATGGGGCATCAAATTCACAAATTAAAGTAAGAATTTGTATCTTGATTCTTCTTTGGAGAACAATATTTGGAGAACAAACTTTAGTTGTGTCATAATTGTTGCCACTCACTAGCCATCTTGTAGAGTACTATGTGTAAMTGCAATAACAATATTTGGAGAACAATATGATTGCTTGAGACGAATTCTATAAGAACTCTGAGACAAACTGCTATGGACTTGCTATGGAATTTAATTTGTTTAATGAAGGACAATGTTGTAAAGGATGGGAAAGTCTTTGATTAATTGATTTGCAAAATCAACAAAGCATAACTTACTGTTATGAGTCTCCTAGCAACTTGAGTTGCAAATCTCTCAAAGATTCTTTGCAAGATTTCTGATGAATCTCTCTATAACACTCTACTGCCAATATAGCTAATACAAACTCGCTACTTCAGTCCTAAATGGATAATAAAATAAGGAAAGCAACACTGACAATCCATGAAAATAATCTGACTTTGCAAACATCACATGTCTGCCTTTTCCTTGGCTGCTGTTGTCCCATCCTTCTCGGACTCCCATTCCCCTTTCTTCTGCGTGTATAAACCCTTATCGGGTGAGCCTATGTCCCCTGGTCCATAACATCATTCACCCCAGTGGACCTGCACCTTGTCTCAAGGTGAAAAGATGGAAAACGAAGTGCTATCGCGTCGCATCCTCCCATGTCGCATCAAAGCTAGGCACCCTTTCAACTTGATGAGGATTTCACTAGTAGGGGCTCCTTGGTCGGAGTTCGTGCGCACCCCCAAAACTTCCTCTGGTTCCCGATAAACTCCAGCTCAGTTGTAAATGTATGTTTGGGAATAGTAGGCTGGGCTGACGTGGTTCCCATGCTCGTTTCAACTGTGACACGTGAGAAACACGGGTGAATTTTACAGTTGAAGGAAGATCGAGTTTGTATGCCACCTTTCCAATTTTATCTAGCACCTTGAAAGGACCGTAGTAACGGGCCGCAAGCTTCTCAAAAGGCCGCTTAGCTAACGAACGTTGCCRATATGGTTGTAAGCGAAAAAAACTTTATCCCCAATCGCAAAGCTCTCCTCCCTTCTTTTTTGATCAGCATACCCTTTCATGAGCTGTTGGGCCCGAAGGAGGTTCACCCTCAATTCATCCAGAATGTAGTCGCGCTCCTGTAACTTTGCCTCAACGGAGTCGACTGGAGTCTGTCCGCAGCCTTTCTTCAATAATTTTGGTGGATCCCGACCATAAACCACCTTGAAGGGGGTTAATTTCGTAGCCGAATGTGGAGAGGTGTTATGCGCATATTCTGCCCAAGCAAGCCACCGTGCCCAAGTTTTGGGCTGATCAGCAAAACATCGTAAATAAACCTCCAACCCTTTGTTGACGATCTCTGATTGCCCATCCGTCTGAGGATGATAAGCCGTACTTCGCTTCAAWTGAGTGCCTTGTAACCGGAATAATTCACGCCAGAAAATACTCATGAATACCCGATCCCGATCGGATACGATAGTCGAAGGAAACCCATGGAGACGAACTACTTCTTTGATGAAGCAATCGGTGACTTTCAAGGCGTCGAATGGATGTCGAAGACCAATAAAATGAGCATATTTTGAAAAGCGGTCTACTACCACGAGTATGCTATCAATACCTTTTGACAGGGGAAGTCCTTCGATGAAATCCATGGCGATATCCTCCCATATCGCGGTGGGAACTAGGAGGAGGGGCTGTAGCAACCCAGCTGGTTGTTGGTGCGAGTTCTTGGCCCGTTGACATATGTCACATCGACGAACGTAATCCCCTATGGCTTTTCGCATTCCCAGCCAAAACCATTCGGAGGCAACCTTCAAATATGTCTTCACTTCTCCTTCGTGACCTCCAGTGGGTGTGTCATGGTACTCCTTGAGTATATTGGAGATAAACTTGGAATTAGATGGAATAACAGTTCTCCCCTTGTAAAGCACCCTTATCCCTTCAACAGAACTGTCCTTGTTGGGCCCATCACCTTCCCTTAGCCCACTCAACCACTTATCCTCTTTGAGCTACTTGTCCAACTCATGTCAGTCCACGACCTGGCTGTGGACCATGRCCCCTAAATGGGCCGATTCCTCCCCCTTACGGGATAAGGCATCCGCTACTCTATTTGAAGCCCCAGTTTTATATTGGACCTCGAAGTCGAACCCCACTAGTTTTCGCATCCACTTTTGGTATTCTCCCCCTACCTCACGTTGTTGTGTGATATACTTAAGACTTTGTTGATCCGTTCGTACTACGAAGTGCCGTCCCATGAGGTAATGTCTCMATTTGACTATGGCGAGGCATATAGCCATCAACTCTTTTTCATATATTGACTTAGAGCAACCTCTTGTTCCAAGAAGCTTGCTAAAATATGCTATAGGTCGACCCTCTTGCATCAAAACGGCTCCTAGCCCAAAGCTCGATGCATCGGCTTCTAACACAAATAACTTGCTAAAATCGGGCMTAGCAAGCACTGGGGGCGTAGTCATGGCCTTCTTCAACCGATCAAACGCTGTGCTAGCTTCATCATTCCACCCAAAAGCATCCTTCTTCAGTTGGGCCGTTAGTGGGCCGGCTATATGTGCATACCGAGCTATGAATTTTCGATAATATCCTGTGAGCCCAAGGAATCCCCTTAATTCCTTTAAATTGGTTGGACGGGCCCATGAAGTTATGGCCTGAATTTTTTCTTCATCCATGGCCACTCCCTTGTTGGAAATTATGTGGCCCAAATAGGCTACAGTGGGCTTGCCAAACTCACACTTTTTGTAATTTGCAAATAAATGATTCTCAGCTAATTTTCCCAACACAGTACGTAGATGATGCTCATGCTCTACCTCTCCCTTACTATAAATTAATAYATCATCAAAAAATACGAGCACGAATTTACGAAGGAAAGATCGGAATACCTCGTTCATGAGCGATTGAAAGGTTGCCGGAGCATTGGTTAAACCAAATGGCATCACTAGAAATTCATAGTGTCCTTCATGGGTTCGAAAAGCGGTCTTGTGAGTGTCGGCGGATCGAACTCGAATTTGATGATATCCCGATTTTAGATCCAATTTTGAGAAGATGGTGGCCCCATGCAATTCGTCCAATAGCTCGTCAATTACCGGAATTGGGAACTTGTCGGGAACGGTCTCCTTATTAAGCGCCCTATAATCAACGCAAAATTTCCATGACCCATCTTTCTTTTTGACTAGTAGGACCGAGCCCGAGAATGGACTTGTTGATGGAATGATTATCCCGGCCTCTAACATCTCCTTAATTAGCCGCTCGATTTCATCCTTTTGAATTTGAGGATAGCGGTATGGACGAACACTCGCCGGATCACTTCCTTGTTTTAAAGTGATTGCATGGTCAGTACTTCGTTGAGGTGGAAGCCCAATAGGAACCTTGAACACTTGATTAAATTCTTCCAGTACATCCTTTAAAAATGAAGGAGGTGATTCCTCATTTGCCTTTTCCTCATCAATCTCCAATCTGTTGACCTCCACCCACCACCCTTGCTTTTCCTTTTGCAAATTTCGAAGCATGGCCTTCAGAGATATTGGCACGCTTTCAGTGAGGGGTCTCCGGTGAGGGGTCTCCGGTGATAGTCACTGGTGTTCCGGCGACTTGAAAACGCATTTGGTGCGTTTTCCAGTTGGTGGTCACCTCTCCTAGTCGCTCCAGCCATTTGATACCCAGAATAAGGTCGGCGTTGCCCAACCCGAGTGGAAGGAAATCATCCACGATGGTGAGACCGCCGGAGAGACGAATCCGCACCCCTTGGCAAACCCCTTTGCCTCGCACCACCTCCCCGTTGCCCAAGGAGACACCGAAACTACCACCTTCCGTCAGTGGCACGCACCCACCCAGACTGCCTCCACTAAGGTGGTGGATATGAAATTGTGGGTGGCCCCGGGGTCCACCATCACCACCACGTCATGTCCAAGCACCTTGCCCTTGACTTTGAGAGTCTTTGGATTCGAGATCCCAACTACGGAGTACAACRAAACCTCCAYGGGTGGGTCCCTTTCAGTTTCAAACTCCCCTTCTTCCTCGAAATCCGCCTCTACCTCCGTTTCTAATTCGTCGTCGGCGGCGAGCAGTACACTGAGCTCCTTCCTCCGGCACCGGTGCCCGACACTCCATCGCTCGTCACATCGGAAGCATAAACCCTTCGACAACCTCTCCTGATGCTCTGCCTCCATGAGTCGTCGTGTCTCCCCGGTGGCCCTTCCCAAACTGGACGTGGCTGGTTTAGCCCCGGCTTGTGATTCCGTCGGTTTAGGCCAGACTCGATTAGGCCCGCTGGTTGTGGGCTGCCAATTGATCTGGGTTGGGCCCGTAGTTCCTTTACTACCCAGATGTGAAGGGCTGCTCTGAGTTAGACCCGACCCGCTTCGTATGGCCCAAACCCGACCCGCTTATCATTAGTGACCCTGTTCTTTTCTTCGATTCTACCTGCCATTTCCATGGTTTCCTCCAAATTATATGGGTTTAACAATCGAAGCTCCACTCGAACATTCTCCCTCAATCCGTTCACGAATTGACCCAACATTAAATTTTCCGAGATATCCTCCAACGGAGATGCCAGCTCAATGAATCTTCGCCTATAATCTTCCACCGTCGTTGTTTGTCGCATAGCGAGCCATTGCTCGTGAAGACTACCAATGTGTGAGGGTCAGAATTCGCGCAACATCCTTCGCCGGAAATCCTCCCACCCGGTGAAAGGACGACGTTTTTGTTCCCATTGGAACCACGTGAGTGCCTTTCCATCTAGAGCCACCACCATGACCTCCATCTTTTCGTCCTCTGTGAGTCGGTGAAAGTCAAAGTACAGTTTGGCTCTCACAAGCCAATTGTCAGGTGCATTCCCATCAAAAATGGGCATTTTGAGTCTTCTCGGTTTCCACCTATGCCCCCCTTGTTCCCCTCTGTATTCTTGGTTGGGATTTCTCCCTTCCAAGTGGTGGTAATTATCCTCCGATGGCGGTGTTGCGGGCCTGGGAGAAGGTTGTGGTGTTCTCGGACCCTCCCTTGGTTGGTTGGGTTGTAATCCCCCACCCATCAATGCTCTCAATTCCTCTCTTAATTGGGCATTTGTGCGTCTCTCCGCGGCAGCTTGGGCCTCCTGGGTCTCTCTGAAGCGATCCATTCTTCCCTCTAAGCGCAGTGCATTACGGTTGGCTATGTCCTCCTGCAATTTCCGTTCGCTCTCAAACATGGCCTTAAGTTGATCCCTCATATTTTGTTGGGCCAACTCTAAGGATTCAGCCAAAAGCCTGATCACCCTTTCTTCTTGTGCTTCTAATCTGTCTTTGAGCGAAGCAAGTTCCGAGCTTACTTCTCCGATTTGCTCCTCCAGAGCCTCGACTTTTTGCGCGCTTGTAGTCACCATGACCGTACCGCTCTGATACCAGGTGAGACAAACTGCTATGGACTTGCTATTTGTGAATTAATTTGTATGAATGACAATTGTAAAGGATGGGAAAGTCTTTGATTAATTGATTTGCAAATACAACATAAGCATAACTTAAGGTTATGAGTCTCCTAGCAACTTGAGGTTGCAAATCTCTCAAAAGATTTCTTGCAAGATTTCTGAATGAATCCTCCAWAAGCACTCTACTSCCAAATATAAGCTAATACAAACTCKTACTTCATTCCTAAAATGGATAATAAAAATAAGAAAGCAACTACTGACAATCCCATGAAAATAATCTTGACTTTGCAAACATCACATGTCTGCCTTTTTTCCTGGCTGCTGTTGTCCCATCCTTCTCGGACTCCAATCTCCCTTTCTTCCTGCGTGTATAAACCCTTATCGGGGTTGAGCCTATGGTCCCTTGGTCCATAACAAACTCTATGCATTTTGTTTAATTTTTATGCATATTTTTTAAATAAAATTATGTTAGTTAATTAAAAAAGATGCACCTTGAATTTTTKAAATACATGCACATTTGTTTAAAAAATATGCACATACAATTGCTAAATTAATGCTTAAATCGTTGTCATTAAATGTAAAATGAATGGTTTTGATTCCTTCTCACCCTTCTCAATTTAAGCTCCCTTCTCATTTGACCCTTGTTCTATTTACTTCATTGGTTTCAAATTACTCACTCCTCTTTCTATTAAGGTAGGTTCCAAATTACTTGTTACACTTGTTTGGGCAAAACACACACACACTATCTCTCTCTCTCTCCCCTCTCACATAGGCCCTCTTTTTTCTCTCTCTATCTCTTTCTTCTCCAAAAATTGCCTATGGATCCGTAATTTTAGAAGTAATGCGAGTAATTCGGAACGGAGRAAGTATAATTTTTCTGGTGAGCAGAAGTGAATGTTTCTCTCCTTTTGTACTTCCATAACTATATTTGTTTCCATTGCTTTTGTATTATAGGCATTGTGAGTTATCCTCTTTGTAGAGTTTTACTATGCAAGAAAATGAGTTATATTTATCAAACATGACTTAGATTGGAGTGGCAGACTTTTTCTTTCATTTAGCATCAATGCGTTATTGTGTCTTGAGTCTAAATGATAATAATTTTGTACATGCACTGGCGTCGTGGCTACAATCCAATGTTATGTAAATTGGCCTTTATTTTTTTTTAATTAAGTTATTGTTGATCCTTATTTAGATGCATGATGAGAATCATTGAACATTCATATTTCTCATCTTCTCCTTTCTTTACTGAAATTATGGAATCGTTATATGYGAATCATGTACTCATAGTCATTTTGTAGAATTAAGTTTGATTGTATCTTATTGGTTTAATTTATCTTTTCTCAGGCCAAGAATAAAGATTCCTGCATTTGTTATGATGCCTATTGCGCATTTGGTTGAGTTAATTTATAAACTGCTGGCCCCTTACGGCATGAAAGTTCCACAGCTGACACCATCTAGAATCAGACTTCTTTCTTGCAACAGAACTTTTAATTGCTCTAAAGCAAAGGATCGACTTGGTTACACGCCTATTGTGTCACTCCAGGTTTCTCTATTTCCTTTGTTTTATGCTTTCAATTTCCTCTTATTTAACTGCAGAGTTACAGACATATGGTTACTTGTGGGATCTGATGTCAATGAGTGCTTATGTTTCTTTTGTGATATCTTAACTTTTGGTTAAAAACAACAATGSATCTTTGATAAAATGCAGATTGCAGTTCATGGTTGTAATTTGGACCCAATTATGGACTTTCAAATAACTATAAGCCTTTTTTAACATGATATATAATAGCTTGGGGTTTTGCTTAAATAAATTCCTCTCAGCTCTCAAGATCTAAAAATCAAAGTTTTCAGTTGAAGAGGGCATAAATTTTCCTCAAGAGAAAGGTAAAATAAGTAAAGAGATATTAAACAACATTATCTTTGTTTGGAACTCTTCGTTGTAAGAAACATAATTTAAAATGAAAGCTCCTAAATAGTACCATTTTTTAAAATTTGTTTTGTAAAAGAGTAAGAATTTTCTATGTTGAAGGGTAGGAGTACCCTTCAACATCTATTGTTATCCTCTCTTTTCCTCTTCCATAAGAACAAACAATAAGCCCTCCTTAGTTCTCAAATCCTTAAAACAAAGTCTTTAAATATCTTTCAGCCCTTCTTGAATTATAGTTTTCCTTCCCTTTCCACTTAGAGACTCCTTTTCAAGGGGTGCTTGGGATGGGGGAATAATTGAATAATTAATTGGGTTATAAAAGTCAAACTAAGAAGCAAAATTGTGTGCTATGGTGGTGACGAAGGAATAATGAGATGATTTTGTGATTAGGAAAGCGAAAGATGGAGGAATTATTACCAGAAATGAGGCTAATATATCACCATATGATTGTGGTGGGTAAGTAGGCTAATAGTACCCCTGTATCTTTCATTTTCATCCTACCAACACCACCTTATATTTTTCACCCCCACTACATCCTATTCATTATCACCTCTAAAAACCCTAGTTTCCTCGAGTTTTTCTCTTATTACTCCTTTAATACTTTACTCCCATGAGTCCAATCCTAAGCATGCTCTCAGAATATACTAAGCATATGTTATTGCCCCTTAGCCATTACCGACATCTTCACATCAGTACTCATGTGGATTTATAACCGAAAGGCTCACAAATCCATAAAAGTCGAACAATAAAAATAACGAAAATTATAACTTCAAACCCCTGGATACACCACACTACAGGATTTAAAGGTTSTTAACTCACAATGAGGGACCAACATCAATAAAGGAACTTCCACACCTAAGTAGTTAATCAAGCGAATTCCCGGACACACAACAGAACTCACAAGGTTTTTCCTTTGAATACACAAAGAAGGTTGTAATTTTGATGAAAACTGAAAACTGAATTTTATTAAATATTTCGGCCCTAATTATAATACAAAAGTAATCTGAAAATATACTACCTAGGATAGATAAGATAGGTATTAAATCATATCCATGTAACTACTTAAAATATCTATCTAACAACTAACTATTTATATGCTAACAAATAATATCTTAACAAACTGAATTATTCTAACAAACTAAAATATCCTAACTAACTTCTAACAAACTAGGAATATCTAACAAACTGAATTTAAATCAAAATTATCTTAATTATTCGAACTAACCTAAGATAATTCGAACCAACCCAATCATATTCGGCCCTTGCTAGGTTATTTCCTCCAATAGTCGATCCTCGATGCTGCTAAYATTATCCATCACAAGATATGGGACAAATCTGAAATTATTATTAATCTGAATTACCTTGTCGATTTTAAGCTCAATTGGATAATTTTCGAGCATTGCCAATGCATCCTCATCAAAATGTAGTTTGAAACTTATCTTAATGACAAAGTTGTTTAAATTAATCAATTAATGTCAATCAAACTATTAAATATATAGAAAATTCAAATAAATATAATTGATTTTTAGTTAAAGAATATGGAAATAAAATGTCGATGTATGGAGGCGTTGAAGAACTTAAGATATAACCTTAGTGTTGTGGAAAACCTTCTCATAAAGCTTTAGCCTTGTAGAATATACCCTTCTCCTAACTATATAAGTCTAATTATATCTATAAAGACACATCAAAATCAGAAAATCAAAATCAATCAAAGCCTTAATCCCATATGTGGGGTCGACTAATATAAACCAAAAGTGATTATTCCGGGAGGTCATCCACATAGAGTTTACTACTCCACTCTCTACGACTGAGAGCCTCACTCTGTTGCAAATCTATAAAGACACATGCTTTATTATATTTCTTTATTGGGGTTTTCTTTCATATACCCATGTCCTTTTTAACATTCAAAGTTGTGGTACCCACTTTTGGAAAAATTCTCAAATATGCACCTGCTATTTTCAAGAAGTTTCATATTACGTTAGGTAATCCAAATCTAATGACAATAGGTCGAGTATTGTAGGCCTTAATTAATTTTCAAAATTGACTTGAAATAAAAGAGCAAAAACCCTTTCATTTCCCTCTTACTTGATCATCCTTTTGCTCTCTTTGTTCCATTAAAGAAAGCCCATAAAACCCTTATCACCAAGATGCACCATTTACACAGAATTGTGGTGTGATTTTGTTGATGTTCAAAGACCCTGCCACTGAAGAAAGGAACTTGAAGTGTAATTTTCATCCGAAAGGGGCTTGGCTGAAGGTATTTGTTGTGGTTATTCATGCTAAAATTAAGGCATTCTAGTTATTATTGAGGTGATTTCCACCCTTTTTGAAAACTAGTTTTGTGTTCTATGATGCATGGTTGACACAAATTTATTTATTTTTAACAATTTTATAAAACAAAGAAATAGGTACAAACATGATTTAATTAGGGAAATTCTATATGGTAGCAACTTTTTACACACAGTGGCAACTTAATTTTTTGTATTCTACATAGTGACCTTGAGGTTTGCTTTTTACTATTTTACACATGGTGACACTAATTAAGGCAAACCTAACCCAAACACCCTCAACCACCTAACCACTTCACCAAGACAAACCACCACCACCTTTCTCTCTCCTCAACATCCCCCACCGCTGGCAGCCCCCATCGTCCCCGCCACTGCCACCGCTGCAACCCAACAACCAGAACCCTCACCGAACCATAACCATTCTTTTCACCCCACCACYGCAATCAACACAAACCGAAACCACGAATCCACCACTGCACCCACGAATTGAACCACCACACAAACGAATTGAATCACAAACCACCGTGATCAACAAACGCAATTTGTGTCCTCTCTTGCTCACAAATCTCTCTATCTTCCTCGACATGATTTCCAAACGCGAATTAGGGGAAATTGAATAGGGCGAATTCGAATATTGCGGGGGAATTCAAATTAGAGGAAATCGAATTAGGGGAAGTCGAAAATCGGGGGATTTTGAATTCAATTAGGGATGTTCGAAAAACCCTAATTGAAAAAATTGGGCGCGGCTAGTTGACGACGCATTTGGTCGGGTCAGCGGCGCATGTGGTCGGTCGACAGTGGCGATTTGTGTGGCTGGTTGGCTGGTGGCGACAATTGTGGTGCTTGGGTAGGTGGTTGAGTGGGTGGTGGTGGTTTGGCTTGGTGGAATGGTTAGGTGGTTGAGGGTGTTTGGGTTAGGTTAGCCTTAATTAGTTGTCACCATGTGTAAAAAGCAAACCTTGAGGCTACGGTGTGTAATTTAGAAAAATTAAGTTGTCAACGTGTGTAAAAAGTGAAACCTCGATGCTACTATATAGAATTTCCCATTTAATTATTTATATACATCTAAATGACATTGAAAATCAACTTCTCAATAGATATTTGGAAGAATATTTTGTTGAACAATAAATCACAATATCAAAAGATTAACTTTTATATGATCAGTGTGGAGTATTTTTAATTTTTTTTTTCTCAATGAAAGCAAAATTATTAACTATATTTTGAAATAAATCACAAAAATGTTTTTGATGATATAATAGTGAAAGTGAAAAATTAGGGAAAGAAAGTAAAATAAATATGAGAAGGATGAGAATAATCATTTACTCATTCTTCACTTTCTAAAAAAATAAATTGTAAATGTGAGTTTTAACAAAGTTAGAGAAATAAGATGTAAGCATTTAATTTATTAAAGCGCTACATGTCCAATATGATGTCACCTTCACTCAGTTTTTGTATATAGTATAAAAGAGCGAAAATTATTACTGTATCCACTATTCCATACCATTTTTCATTTGATAATTATAATAATTGTATTTCTATGTGCATCAAAAAAAATTCATTTATTAATTTTCCCAATTGCCACATTAAAAAACTTTGTCCACAATGTTTATTCATTGCATATAATAGAATCTCAGAATTTTCTTAATCCCCTTCCCTATTCCATTTGAGATCATTAAAAGAAAACAGATGTAGTATTCGTCATAACAATAACAATAACAATTTGATGTTCATACTTCCTTTGTTTGAAAAAAGTGGTACAACATATTTTATGAAAGTTTAACACTTTTTTTTTATACGGAGAAAATATAGTATTTATTGAAATGAGTAAAACAAGACTCGTGCAACTATGTTTTTCTTTTCTATATTGGGAGAAATTTATAAAGTCTATCAAATTTGTGAATAGTGTCAAGATTCCAAACGCACAAAACTTAAGGAAACAATGAAGTACTTATACAGAGTAACTAATTTACAAGCTAATTTAACACTTGCAAACAGACACATTCAGGCAATGCTTGGTATGCGTGCACACACACACATTTGCCCATTCAGGCAATGCTTGGTATGGGGGTAATAAAAGTCCCCAAACTTTAGAAAACTAAGGAAAAAGATGGTGACAGTGGAATAATGACATTTTTTTGTAATTCAAAAAGGGAGAGATGGAGTAATTATTACCCCAAAATGAGGGTAACGTTTACCCTATGGTGGAGGTGGGTAATTATTAGTTTCCCTTTTCCTCTTACCAACACCACTTTATCCTCCCCACTACCACTTCATCCCTTTATTCTTATTTCTAAACACCTTAGTTTTCTCAAGTTTGACTTTTATTACCCCTTTAATACATTACCCCCATACCAAATGTGGCCTAAAGGTTAGTTTTGCTTTACATCTATAATTGCGAAGTACAATGTATCCCATGTCTCTTGACTTGAAGTTACTTTTGTGGAAAAAGTGTGAAGTTGCCTTTCACATTAAGTCATTTTTTAAAACTTTTGCTATGCCTTTTGATCTTGAACTTGCTTGTTAAAACGAATGTGGCAAGTTGGCAACAAGAATCCTTTCCCATTTTCTCATGTCCATCACCCAAATAAATTGGAATAAAGAAGTACTTCGTATMATGTTTTCATTAATTACTTAATTGATTGTATGTTCTATTGATAATATTTGAAATGCTGTTTGTTCAATACCACATTGTTGCGAGCTAATATTTAATTTCAAGGCATTCTTGTTCGTTTTGAATATGTATCTGCTTAGTGTACTTTTTTATTTATTCAAATGTATCTTTGTAAATCACATATCATTGACACCTTTTTTGCTAGCATCTATCAAAGCAATTGCTTTTGTAGAAAATATGCACCTTGCAGTGAAGTCCCCTTGTATAGCGAAATCAATGCACCCACGTGGAAGTCAATTGATGATCACTTATTGACAAAGTGTTACCCACAACCTGCATTTAATTAATCAAAGTTATGAATAAAGGATGTCACTTAATTGTTTATCTTAGGTCTACAATAATTACCCACATGATAGATCATATTTATGACTAATGTTTGTATATGCTTCATGTCCCTTCAAATGCAAGATATAAAAATTGTAACCTTTGCTATTTTTTTATGTAACAGGAGGGTCTTGAGAGGACAATTGAATCCTACTCACACTTGAGAGCAGAACACCAGCCTATAAGAGATGGACCATTTAGAGTGCATAAATATCTTGGAGGTGGAAGAGGTAGTAAATTATTTGCTCTTTTAATATTCTGGACTTTCCTGTATCCTATTTTTTGTTTCTTTGTGTGTTGTCATATTTTGATATTAGTAATTGAACATCGAAATTTCATGACCAATTTTCTAAGAATTGTTGTACCTGAATAGGCTTAGAATATAGGAACTTTTAACAGCAATGTGATTTTGTAGATACTTTAATACCCAAATTATTATTAAATAGTAAATGTAGCATGAACTAAGTGGAGGTGAACTTCTGATGGATTTAGAACTTTTCCTCTGAGATACAGGTGTGAATTAACTAGACTGGTGGCATCAAAATTGGTCCTTTCTGCCATTTTGGTTTAGAACTTGTACCTATAGGCTATATTTGGATCTTGAAGTCTATTGATGATTACTTGGTAAAAAGAAGGTATGGGTTAAAATAAAATTAAATATACAAAACATGATTTATGAGATTACTTTTTGTGGTGCCAAATTTGGCTAATTTGTATGAAAGGATGTCTAAACCTACTTATACACAAGTAGGCATGAACCAAAATTTATTAGAAGCCACAATGGTGAGGTGCATGGATTCGGAAGTTTGAGTAATATATACTTTTCCTCATTAATCCACAAATTAAAGTAATCAAGAAGTAGAAAACTGAATGAAAGTGATAGTCAATTTTTGTTTTGAAGAAACTTACAAAAATAAGAAAAAGGAAAAAGGTTCCATTTTCAATGCCACTTTAGTATACATCAAATTATAGCCCACCTTGACTTGTGTTATATGCTCTACCATCATCTCAAGTTCTCAACAATCATATTTTTGTGTTAAAAGGTACACAAGAAGAGGAGGGGCTTTTGCATGAGAATGTCATGATGAAGAGAGCTAAAGAGGCTTAGAGGAAGGAGAGGAAGAAGATGATGAAGAAGAACATGGAGGGTTTGTTAGAGGGTTAAGGGGAGGAGAATGCTGGGTGTCTAAATTTCACTAGATTTTACTGAAAGCGAAAACTGGCCTACTGTGGCAAATGTTAATTGTTAAATATCATAGTTCTCTAAAAAATCTCATAAACATACCAGTGTTCTAAGAGGTCTGCTTTTTTTATTTGCCAATAGGGGTCTAATTTGCCGCCATGAGGCGAATGAACAACTGACCATGTTTTTGTTTCCGAATTTGCACAATGATGTTTAGTTTTTCTAAAGAAAATTTGTTTGTATGTTGTGCTATTGTTACTGAACTTGATTGTTTGCATCCACCATATAACAATGTTCTTAGTGCTTGCCTATGAGGTTGAAATATTGTTATTCTTTTCAATGTTCTATTTCTGAATTTGCACAAAGAGATATAGTTTTTCCAAAGAATTTAGATTGTGGTTTTCTTGAATYTCTGAAGTAGCAATCACTTACTATTTTATTAAAGGAGTTTTAGAATAAGGCAGAAAACCCTGAAAGGTGGAAAGCTATATGTATATGGTGGATGCTTTGTTATGTATTATTAATACTAATACAAATCCCCATTATGAAACAACCAATAGTTTACTAGACTAGATTTTTTCCCCCCTGTTTTTCAAGGCATTTGCTATCCACATATTAAGCCTCTAACAACCTTCTTTTAAAAGCTATTGGAACTTTATTATTCTCATCCTCAGAAAATAGCATTAGCGGTATTATTCTTAGTCCAATAATGGTGCAGCTTAAACTGATTTTATCACTCCATTGAAAATTTWAACTCTTTAGGACAAGATCTTCTGACTTTATCAGTAGGAAAGATAGAAAAAATTTAAAATTTTGAGAAACATTCCATTATATCTGATTATTTTTTTTTTTTGTAAAGAGTACTTTGATGTCCATTGCTTGTGGTATTTTGATAATATATTTTCTTGTCAGTAGAATTCCAGATTTTACAATTCATGTTACTGATAAATTATTGCATAACCTGCAGTTGCTGATATACTCCTATGGAAGGATAAAAAGCAAAGCCTAACGACTATGCTATTCATTGCTGCCTTTTATTACAACTTYRTTGCATCTGGATACACCATTGTTGCAACAATATCCAAGCTCATCATATTAGCAGCAGTTTTCCTTTACATTCATGCCAATTTTCCTGAAAGAATGTAAGCTTGGTTTGTTYTGTTTGTCTATCTTGCATCCTTTCTCTTGCCCCTCCTCAAATGTGTCTCACCCAACCCTCTTTTCCTCAACATTTGAAAAAGTATGGTGTTTCAGCTGAATATATTTGGATCCCAAATCCATGGGGAGGGGTGTATTGTGGATTTGTGGATGTATTTACATGGTGTTTCTAGATTAACTTATGTGTAGTACTCTTTAATAAAAAAAAAAATCTTGAAAATGTCTTGATGAATATATCCCTAAGGTGCTCACAATCTTGCAAAATTTTAACTTAAATCATTCTTATGAGCAATCTTTCAAGTGGTGATGTATTCGATCCTGGATACTTGGACATGGAGTTAAGTATAAATAAAGGACCTCAACCTTTTCTTTTTTTCACCGTTAAGGACTTCTTACTTTTATTTTCACCTTTAAGGACCTATTGATACTTTTCTAGTTAATATTAACTACACTAGTTAGATTAGTGAGTTTTTTTTTTCTTAAACTTTATTATTTATTTGAAAACTATAAACTTTATTACTTCCTCCGTATTGTTTTAATAGCAACAAACTGAAGATTGCGGACTCCTAGGCAAAAGATGTAAAGGATAATTAGCTAAGCTTAATTGTACTTGGTGTTGACGTAATGCAAGTTGTTAATAAAATGGAGGAGAGAGAAAGTGGACCCATTTGGTTAATAAACCCATGCACATGGGTTTTTTGGGGGGAAACAACTAAAAATAAAGTGAAATTCATATTTGAGTGGTTGTTATGAAAAACTAAACATAAAAAGTGAGGGTAATATAGTAATTTCAATACAATTTTTTAACCCAAAATAGAAAGTTTGAGTTTGTTGCAATTAATGTGATATTTCTAAATATGGTATTTGTTGCAATTAAAACGATACGGAGGAAGTATATTGAAAAATTTAATTAAGTTCAATTATATTTTGGATTAAAAAAGCTCTCAAATGCCATATCACACTAATTAATTGCAAGTAACCAAAATCATAACACTAGGCACTACCATTTGTATATTTCTATGAACATGTGATTTAATTTTTAACAACTACCTCATCCCCTATTTTTCTCATAATTAAACATAACGTCACTTAACAAATGAAATTCCATCTATTTTTATACAAATTTATACAAATGAACGAAATATGTTTCAATATATATCAAGATATTTCAAAACCTTAAATCCATTAAAAAAAATTAAATAATATACTCCGTAACAAACTTTAAAATATTATGTTTTATCGTCAATTTTCAGTTAAGATATTTTGCAAATTCCTTTAAATATATTGAAATTTCATCCTTAAAAGTGGTGATTTTGACACTTGAAATGTTAGCGAAGAAGTTTTGGAGCAAAAGAGAAGGAAGATAATTAGTTGTGCTAATATTCGAATGCAAGTGGGAGGTTTTTTTTTTWAAAAAAAATGGTGCAACAATTGGGAGCTTTTTTTTTCTATAATTTAATTTAGCTTTATTACCATTTTTATCATAAAGCTTACACTGTCAAATAAATAAATAAATAAAGTTTAACCAAAAGTCTCGCCAATCTAACTAGTGTAGTTAAGGTTAACTAGAAAAATATCAATAGGTCCTTAAGGGTGAAAATAAAAGTAAGAGGTCCTTAACAGTGAAAAAAACAAAAGTTGAGGTCCTTTGTTTATACTTAACTCCTTAACTCCTTGCATATGGGTACAACATTTTGTTTATGAATTTGGCTTGATTTGTCGATGACCTGTGACAATTATTTTGGGGGATTATTTGTTGGACTTGGGTGCACCATCCTTATAGTTAAAAGTTATTTTAACAACAAAACATATCAGGGAGCAAAACTTACTTTTGAAGAATTTGAATTGACCAAATAAATAATTTAAAACATTTATGAACGCACGTACACTCATACCTCCAATACATTATTTATAACTTATAGGTTATCTTAATATCTTATGTTTAATACTCCATCCGTTACGTTTTACTTGAAACAATTGAACTGGGGAGGTTTTTTAAGGCAAATTTGTTGATTGTAGATAAGGGTATAAGATTAGGAAAAAGTAAGAAAGAGAAAAGTAGTGGAAAGTGAATAAAGTAGGAAAAAGTAAGAGAGAAAAGTAGTGAGAAATTGAATAAAGTAAATATTAAGAAAATGTAAAAAGTTGAATGATTTCAAAGAAAGATTAGAACACTTTTTACCACAAAAATGTAACTAAAATTGGAAAAGAGGAGAATTGTTTCAAGTATTGTGTAACACCCTTTTAATAGTTATTGTTTCAAGTAAAACATAACGGAGGGAGTAGAAAACTTCTTTATGACAGTAGTTTATTGTAAAACAATTTGGCATAGGAAACATAGTTGCAAAACTAGTTTTTCTTTGTTTGGTTTCAGGTAAGAGAAGTTATTGAAAAAAGAAAGATGAGAGGGGAAAGGAGAATAAAAGGGACGTCGGGAGGGAGGGTTGTGTGCCATGTGTGGCTTCCCTTCTTTTCAACAAAATGATCCCCTTGAAAGAGATCGTCAGCTATTGGAATGGTTTCGCCCCTTTGCAAACCAGAGGGAATATGTTTTACACCAAACTAAACATTCTCATAGTAATATAAAAATTTAAAATTTAAAATTTAAAATTTAAAATTTAAAAT
>SNQN01004222.1:0-20451 GCA_008642245.1 Bassia scoparia
TATAAAAAGTGTTGTTTGTACAATGAATCTTTTTGTATGTTGTTTAGGAATATATAACAGCAATATATGATCTGCGTGGTGTTTTTGTGTTTGTGTGGTCGTTGTCATTATTCCTAATGTACTTATTTATGGGCACCTTTAGTGTAGATATATATTATTTGATTATGGAATGCCATATTTGAATGTATCTGGGTGAGTCATAACTTTCCCCAATTTGCAGGTTGTTGATGGCTATAATGTGCATTTGCACGTTGGGGTTAGTGGTGTCCATGTGTAATATCTGGACTATATAGTAAGATGTTTCGTCTGAAAACTTTTAAGTAATTTTATAATTGGTAAATAGTTTTAAGTTTGTTCAGTTTTGCCAAATAATATATACTCTGGTTTTAATAAAGGGCCAAAGTTGGTTCCAAGTTGTATTGGTTTTAAATTCTTTGATAGTTTCTAAAAGTTTTGTTATTTGTTTAATCATTTTCACCGCTGTGATTCCTGATAAGCGAACGTTTTCACACGTGGCATAAATGTCAATAGTTTCTCCGTATTTTCAATCATGTACTATTTACATGGGGGGGAAAGGGAGAAATTACTAGGCGTGTTACATTACGATTTGGGTTCGAAAAACGGAGCACTCGATTAGTTCGGGGTGGAAAGGCCCCAAACGGTCATTTTTTAAATTCCAAGGGTAGACTACTCGGAGCCCATTCCGAATCAAGACTCTTTTGCTAGTAACACCTAAGAACAGTGCAATCAACCTCATTGATGGGAGAGAAAGCAACGCATGGCAATGCAAGCCACCATTGAGGCTTTCAACAAGCTTGCCGACTTGAGCAAGCTAAGTCGTCCGAGGTCACTTAGAATTTGAAAAGATGGTCTGAAGGCAACCAACAAGAATGCTACTTTGACCAAAACTCGAGACATTTCCTAGATTCGAGAATTCTTGCTGCAGATTGCAAAGTTAAAGCAATTGAAGATCTAGATTCCACTCAGGGGTTTAAGGGCATTATGGCTTTAGGGAATTGAGGTAGTTTTTCCGTAAGGTGTTTCCAATGTCATAACCTAGTGTAGAATGGTTTTTCACTTCTGACAAGGTAAAGGACAACAAATATTAAAGTTCATGATGCGTCAAACATAGGTTTTCACTTTTAGGGAACTTGAAATCATCAAACAAGAATGAAAATGAAGGATTTTTAACCTTACCTTGCTCGCTTGGAAGGAAGTGGCGTCAATAGTGAAACCCTTAGAATGGAGTTAGGTGAAAATTTAAATAAAATTTGCTCCCGAAATACGCCCACTTCGTAATAGCTTGGGAACTTTTCGACAAGGTCTACGCATCGATATTGAGATTGAAAGATGACCTTATAAGAAAACTCAGAATAAGGATGTATCCAACTCTAGAGGGTATATTAACATAATGTCGTTGAAGTTCCCAACACTTGGAATAACAACAATAGCATGGCTAAGACACGGTATGCAATGGAATGTGGCAGGCCGGGCTTTGCGTGGGCCTACACTTTTCGGATGATTAACCCAAGATATTGAAGACTCTCCAGCAAGGCTTGTCTCCTGATTTGGGTTATCTCTATCTCTTGTGGAGAAAGGCAGATGGGGATGCAAACAGTAATGCGTTACGTGGAATGCCATTGATTGAGGATTGCAGTCATTTAAGGATCTACAAGACATGATTGTGTGGCAGGTTTCCTCCCTCTTGGAGCTAAGAAGCTACACTCAAACAATTCGCTATGCAGTGCTTGTTCGAAGAAAGGGGAGACTGCTTTCGACCCCTCATTATCTTTAATCACCCACCATTATGGGGTTGCACCAAATGTGCTCTCTCACAGTGACCAGCTCAGTACTTTCATAGAGGAAGAAATGGTAAGTCTGGTGATAACCAGGCTAACCTTGGACCACGACTTCTGAGGAATTGCTCCGAAATATGGGATGCTGCACCTCAAGTCTAGTAGAGGCATGTGATCATGCGCAATGGAGAAAAGGAATAGCATAATTTTCCATGGAGCGCTAGCCTTCTTGATCTATACCTTTGGAGGGAAGGGTTTTCTTGATTCCAGATGAATCCACTGCACCGAAATTCTAGCTCATGCAGTTATCATCCAGAAGCCTCTACAGTTCATCCCTAGCATGCTATCACACCAAGAAGAAGCATCGGAAACGGCAGTCGTGAAGATAACTATTTCCCAGGAGGAAGGTTAGTGAAATTGGTGAAGGACAATCGTTTCAGGTTATTGGAATTGAGATTGAGTTTGAGTCATAGAGTCGTAGAAGCCTAGGAATATGCTGTCCAGGGAATTTCCTCTGAGTTGTCAAGGAGTATAAACCTTTTCCTTTTTCATTAAGTCTTCGGAGACAAACTTATATGTATCTCTTCAGAATTTAATAAATGTCCCTTTCTTCTTACCTCCTCTTTCCTTCTTTATGAATTGCTTTAAATTCACAGTCAGACAAGCAAAACGACAATGAGTTAATAAAGGCACTGGAAGAGCACGAAAAGAAAATTATCATCGAGCAAAAAACAAGGTAAACATTTGCAATGACGCCGCGGAGTCAAGATTGGTCTTGCATGAGTGACAGAAGGGTAACTGGTAAACATAAAGAATTTAGGGATCGTTTTGGACTTTGTATCACATGAGATGCAGGGCTCACGACATCACAACAAGCGAATTCCTGCTATGGGCGGGCTTATCGCATCAATAAAAGCTCGCACTCCTGAAACTGGATGTTTCCTTAACATCCGCAGGAAGTCTCATAACAAAACAATCGCAATGCTTCATTAGGGTGTCAATTACCTCATGGACTAGAAAATGTGGTTTCCAGTACTAAAAAGATTTGGAGGTTCGAATGTGTGTAGATTTTTACAAGTGATTAAACAAAGCCGCCGTCACACTAGATAACTTCCCTTTACTACATAGACGTTTCGTAAGAACACTATATGATCGCCTTGACTCTCATTCATGGATGGGTATCGGGTTTACAGTCAAATGACCGAAGAAGAACGGAAAGACAAACTTTCAACTATAAAAATCTAATTTGTTGCAGTTGTAAGCTATTTGCGTTTTGCAACGCGCTAATGCCAGAGCGCTAAATGTGAAAATCATATTTGCTGCATTTTTTATTTGCAACAAATAAAACTTATTTGTTGTGGTTGTATATAGAATGCAAAAAAGGTGTCATTTGCAGTATTTTAAGGGTAAATTGGCAAGCAAAATAATTAGCTTATTTGTGCATTTTATAGTCTAATAGCAGAAATACAATATTTGCTGCATTTTATATATGAACTGCAGCAAATTTTAATTTTGTTTTAAAAAATTAAGCTAAATTCCCAACCACATTCATTGCTCAATATGGTCATTATTAATTCACGGTAAAATATTAATTAATCCAATATATAAAAAGTTAAATAAAGTCAACATCAAAATTCAAAATAAAAAATAGTTATTTCAATTATTGATCCGTACAATTATCCAACACTAACAATCATTTACAATCAAATTATATACTCAAAATTTTAATTTTTTACTTGTAAAATTCTTCATGATAAAGGTTCACGTTTGCGATGCAGGACAACACTTGTTGCACTTATGCAACTCTTCAAAGGGGAATATAGCAAGTCTTTCTTTATCTAAAGAGAAACACATTTGATAGGCCAATAACTGGTTTTTAATCTGATAGAATTTATAGAAGCAGGTTCGTGAAAACAATACTATTGTAGTTCAGATAATCCCTGGATATCACAGACAGTTTTCCCCTCCGTTGTATGCTCGATAAAGTTTCAGATACAACAGAATTTTTGTAATTGATTGAAACATGTGAAAATTAATACAAAGTTTCCATTTTCAGTATATTAGCAGAAATTATCAGATGTTGCAGTGACCTTTGGAATCATTGCATCATCTTCCTAGAGATTGGCAAGGATTATGAAAACCATTCAGATGGGGACATTCTGCCAGAGTCCTTTAGGGACCATATGAGAATACATAAAGCGCTAATTTCAGTTTTAGAGGTACTAATCTACAAAGGAATCAAATTATAATAATCTAATTTTTTGAATTTTTAGGAGTAGAAGGTCTTCAGTGTTAGACAGGGCAAACATAAACACAGATATTTAAAATGGTTAAAAGTAAAAATCATATAGTGAACCAGTAATTCACTAGTTGAATGTTGATCGCAACAAATACTATGAAAGAAAAGATAAACAGATAAAACAATTATAGTCTCCGCAATTTTTATTCTTGACGATATAAGAACCCAACAAAGGTAACCAATCGAAGCATTCTATAAAACTCAAGTTTTTGTACCAAATGAAAAGCGGAAGAAGCTTTCGACCAAAACCTAATGACTTAATTAAAAACAGAATTTTTCAGCAAAAGAAACCATATAAATCAACAATTTGGACAGCCAATGTTTCGCACAAGCAAAAGAATTTGAACTAAGCAATCAATGAAAATAGGGAGAATCATTGAAAAAATGGGGAACACTGCAGGCAAATTCACAAAAGGAAGAAATTCGAGTTGACAAATTCGTTAGGTAAAAAGAAATGGGAAACTTACCTTAAAATTCGTGGAATTGTTGTCCATACGCGGATTGATGGCGATTTGGTTTATTTTCCACTGAAATATGTGCATTGTGAAAAGCTAGGTAGCGGTTGACTGTGTGATTCGACTTAGGGTTTCGAAAGCACAATATACCAAATCAATCTGGGCATAAACACAATCCCAACCTATCCTCACTCAATCAATGATATTAAAATAAGAATCACAAGATATTGATTGCAGATTTGCCATTGTATCTTCCACGTTATCTTGTATTTGCTAACTCTTGGCTTCATAAGGAGCACAAAAGAAGAAAGCTATTGATGAATTCTGTTTTCCGCAACAACACCAACACATAAAAGCCTCTAAATATTAAAATGACGACTTTGTGGCTTAGTAAACTTTGATGCTTGTCGATCCTTGTTAAGTTATAAACTTTCGACAATCACTAGGATCGGTCAATGACACATTCTTGCAATTTAAAATATTTCTTTATTTATATTTTTTTATTTTCTACCAGTTCATCCTTTGGTTATCCCTGTTCGGGACTTCAATTTTGGGTGATTAGGTTGTAGTCCTCTCAATTGTTGTTGCGAGAAGATCGAACATGCGTTCTTCTATAATTGGAAGTCTCAATCACCACTGCACAACAATCAATAGGTATTATTTGTTATTGTTTGTTATTATATGAACTTGGAGTAAAAGCAATGCAAAATTCGTATTACGACGAAACCAATGAATAAAATTTTGATGTACAACCATTAAGAAATCAAAGACTTTTGACTTAATTGGTCCGAAATAGGGTTCGTTATGTTGTATAATGTTGTAAGTGGTTTATTATGGAAATTGTTCATAATTTCCTTGGCATTTATGGCTAGATGCCATGAATAAAAATCGACATACGTTAAGCAATGAATTTTTTTAAAAAGAAAATTTATAAGAGAAAAATTCAAATCTTACGTTTTTTGGCAATACCTCACATTTCAT
Organism: Bassia scoparia; assembly: GCA_008642245.1. NCBI lineage: Eukaryota > Viridiplantae > Streptophyta > Magnoliopsida > Caryophyllales > Amaranthaceae > Bassia > Bassia scoparia. The sequence goes on from SNQN01004222.1 coordinate 5,532, forward strand.
TAAAGAAAATACCAACTAGAATTGGCTTGTGAGGGTACTCGTTGCTAACTCTTAAGAGAGATTTGGATTAGTTTTTAAATTACTCTATTCCTTAGTGGATGTTAAAATTTACAATAAATCCTCATTTGTTTCTAGATGATCAAAAATCTACAGTGAGTAACGATAGATGACAAAAATTAACGAGCATTCCGGAGTGTAGATAATATTTCTCCGTAGAAGCTATTAATGAAAAAATGAAACTAATTAACTAAAACTAAATATATGACTTGATGTTTGATTTTGGTATGTAACTCAAAATTCAAAAAAAGATATTTAGTTGTTTATTTTATACTCTTGAAATGCCGTTAACAAGATCATATAACTTCGTATTAACAGTCCCTTATGCATGTCCTTTCCCCCTTTAAATCAATGTAACATGCGCTTATCCTCCCAAACTTCATGATGAAAAAAGATAAAAAGCAAGAAAAATGGCATTCTTATTTTAAAAAATGTATCTAATATCTAATTAATCTTCCAATTTTTTTATACATAAGGAGTTTGATGTCATAAACAGAGTATTTTTAATATACAAGATTGTGATTCTTATGTAAAAAATGTAATTAAGGAATTAATAGTGACATCACAATGATTATTGTATGGGACCATGAGAAAAAAGACATCAATAATACAGTATTAAAAATATTAATTAAGTGTATAAATCAACAAAAGATTAGTTATTGAAACTTGATATTTTTTGTGGCTCAGTATAACAATTGGGACTTTATCAACCTTAGTGTTAAGGTTGGTTTTGATCATGATATCTCTCAAAAGTCACAAATTTGTAACAAAGATTGGACTCACAAAATGCAAATGGATTAGATTACTAGTACAACATTTGCATTATTCTTCCACAACACAACTATCTCCAGTAATGTAAAAACGATATGACTTTTTAATTTCTTGGACTGTTCTATAACAAATCAAAGTGTTCACAAATGAAGCATGAGATTAATCGAGGTGCACCCACCGGAATTTAAGAGCGGCTTTCGCTATAGGTAAACCTWCSTAGGAAGTGAGAYCGTTTGATTGAATCCTTACCAGCTAGAGGAAGTGGCTTCCGAGGAGAATTTCACTTTCATGCTCAACCAAACATCTTTCGCTCCCTAAAAAAATCAAAGTACACGGAGAAAATCAGAAAATTACAGTACCTTCTTAGAAAATTTACTTTCGATATCCAACCAAACGAGCACTTAAATAACAAGTATGGAGTTTTACCCTAGATGAAGAGAGAGAATTTGGTACTGGTTACTCAGGGAGTAATAGTACGGAATAAAACAGTAGTCAGTTTAGCTTAAACTGCAGTGAATGTATGACAGCGAAATTAAAATAGACATGAAAAGAAGTCAAGGTAAACAAACAACCTGGATATACAAATACTAGCAGTCTAGTGCTATCCGCGTTTATATTCCATGCGAAACGCGGCTTCTCAAACAATTTTCTTTACTCCTGAGTCCTGAGCTCAAGCACGTAATGTATGACCCACCACATTCTATCATACAGCAGCCATTAACCACTTTTATATAATCCAACCTTTGTCTTTTTAATCATTTCCAGCATACTTGTTTCTAAACAAGCAAGCATTATCTATTTATACAAGCCATTAGTTATCATYCCCCAATACCAAAACTCAACAACACACACAAAAGTTGGAAAGCAAAAGTTGTATCAACGTAAGAAAAGCAGAACAACTGAAAAAAGGCACCCAAAAAAAAATTAAAACTCACTTTTTTTTCAATCATAGTATATTCATGGAGAGAAGGGAGGACGACCCGCCTCCCTTTTGGCTGCAGAGCAACACCGCACTCCGTCGAGCGGACCGACATCGCCGCAGACAGAGCCAGGCATCGAGCCTTTTCCTCAACACGGGAGTTCTGGTTGTAGTGCTGCTGGCAGCAGCTGTTGTGTTCCTGGCCATAGTGATCCCTTCTGTTCTGTCTCTTGCTCGCCARGTCTTTAATCCTAGCTTAGTGAAGAGCAGTTGGAACTCGCTTAATTTGATACTTGTACTCTTTGCGATTGTTTGTGGGTTCTTAGGAAGGAGGGATGATGATCAAACACCGGTCAGCAGCCCGATGAAAAGAGAAACYGGCAAATCTGCRGAGTCAAGTCCACGTCAATGGAATAATTATCATCAAGAAAGTAGGATGGCATATAACAGTTTTGGTAATGCAGAGACTATGAGCAGGTTAAGGAGGAACAGCAGCTCATACCCAGATCTCCGGCAAGAGGAGCCATGGATGATCAATGAGAATAGRTGGCGGTCTTATGATGATACTCACATAGACAATTATCAGGCTACRAGATCTGAGAGCCGTATTAGTCGTACCAGGTCTATGGGAGTGATYGATGAAAATGAGCTCGATTTTAGAAATATTGAGGTTGATACTTATGTTAGTGGTGCAAAAGCAGCTGCACCTCTATCTCCATTACCATCTCCACCGCCACAAGCTTCTCGAAAAAGTGCTAATGTTAGATCAAGAGTAGCTGATGAAGATCAATATGTCATTAAAAATATTGAGATGGATATGTCTGCAAGTAAACCACGGAAGGTTTTGAAGCCCCAGCCAAATCCACCATTGGTGAGTCGACCCACCCCACCACCACCACCACCACCACCAAAATACTCACCTCAGCCAATGTCGCCACCATCACCAATATCACCAGCGAATTATTATTGGCCCCCACCACCGCCGCCGCCACCGCCACCCCGATATTCACCTCAACCACTATCACCACCATCACCAGTGTCACCAGCCAATTATTATTGGCCCCCACCATCACCGCCACCACCGCCTCCACCTCCACCGCCCGACAATACATCTATGTCAACCAAATGAAGCATAAAATCAATGGAAAAATCAAACAGAAGAGGAATCTAGATCAAAATATGAAATTCAAAAGCCCCACCACCAGAATTTCTACAACCACCCTCCAACAAATTATTACTGGCCTCCGCCTCGCCGCCCCGCCGCCGTCCACTCATCCACCACCCGAGCACATTCATCACCGTATCTAGAAGAAACATGAAATAGAAGGAACAGCCAACAAAAAGAGAATCTAGATCACATCCAACTCAAACATCGCCACCCCTCCCCCACCACCTCCACACAATCACGGCCAATACAAGGAAATTCATGAAGATACAAGAGACAAAGAAGAGGTATTGTCATTAGAACCCTCAACCGTCTTCCAAAAAGGAAAAGGAGCAAGCAAGGAGAAGCTATGAGACTTAACAAGATCATGGAACCACAAAGGCATCAATCCACCGTTCAAAGTCCACTCCAGAATTTCCACCATCCATCTCCCACACTCGCCGCCGCCACCTCCACCACACTTCCATGTTCATAATATCTTTCCAAGAAAGGAAAGAGCAAGAAGAAAGTTCACTCTGAATCCAATCTCATCTCACTCTCCACCACCACACCTTCAAGGCCACACCTAGAAATAAAAGCAAGCCACCATCTACCAGAAGACCATCCCCACCAGCTAAAACTGACAGCTTCAGCAGTATTGATGAAAACATCGGTAATGGGAGTGAATCGCCACTGATCTCAATACCACCACCTCCTCCTCACCACCATTCAAAATGCATCATGGAAATATGTCATTCAGGGGGATTACGTAAAGATCGAAAGACAATAACAGTCCACGTAGTGGCTATTCTGCATCAGAAGATGATGAAAGCTCCCTAGCAATCAGAAAAATAGCATGCACATCAACGTGTGTTCTGTCCGAGTCCAGATGTGAATACTAAAGCTGATGATTTCATTGCCAGATTTAGAGCAAATTAACACTGGAAAAGAATGATTCAATCAAGCGTAATCAGGGGACAGGTCCTTCACCATTAGGATCACATTCAGGCTGACCTAATTACAGATCAATGCAAGAGAATTCTCAAAATAGCATAAAGTTAGTATATTTTACTCAGTATCAAAGCAAAAATGGGCATTCTTCTTTTTTGGTTTTTTTCTTCTTTAATTTATACCTTCATTGATTCTTTGGGATGATTTTTTTATTTTTGTGAGATACGAGAAGTGTAAATGTATGTTGTTGATACTAGTACCCCCATACTTGTAGTGGATGTACACAGAGATAATGAGAGGTTTTTTTGTCCTACTTTTCATTGTGGCCAGTCAACTGAGTAGCTAAAGGTTCACATGAGTTCTTGTAAATTGTATGAAATATGTGAAAAATTATGGAATTTGTTTCTTTTTTTTTTTTACATAAGATAAGGATATTTTAATTTTGTATTTTAGTTGTTCTACGGCATACACCCTTCATCAAATGAAGAATAATACAGTAGATCATGTGAGAGAGAAGCATGTGGCAACTTACAAGAAGAATTTTTATAGATAATTGATGTGCGCTTTAATACTCATCATATGCTCACCACATCAACTGGCGGATATTTAGTTTTGTTTTCTATATTATAACATCAGCTTTTGATTAAAATATAATAACCATAATCCGGCTATAGCTAAATAAGAGACACAGGCCCTAACCAATTATTGCATGCAATCCTTCTACTTCACAATCCCACAATTTTAGGCAGCAGCAAATTTAGCATTTATTGTATCAACTACAGCAATGCCAGCTGGTTATCATAAAACCTCTTCATATTGTAAATATTATTTATTAATGAAGTAGATACTATTATGATAATTGACTAAACTAACAGAGTAACAGTTCACCTTCCATTAAACTTCTTCAACAAAAAAATTCCTTTCTWAGCAGTTTATGTGGTACCTTGAGTACTCCGTTACCAAGGCAGACTTTGCAAGCCAGAACTTCAAGTAGCCTTAAATAGATAGCTCTTGCTTGATAATTAATCRGCATCTTAAATTTCAACTTGCTCAACGCTTTGCTTCGAAGTCTAGCAATTGAAGTATTGAAGACTTAGACTACCTTGTGAAAAATGACTCAACTATATCTTCCTTGTAACAATATACAGAGTTACCTAGCCACATGAGAATCAATTCGCTAAATTAGGCATAGATCAAGAGGGATGCATAGCTAAACAAAATTGAGAATACCATCAACAATCACAAAACCCACATCAGATAAAACTATGGTAAATAGTACTGTGGATATTCTATTAAATGCTAAATGTTGCATATGGCATTCTGCCTAAATATACTTAAAGTCTTAAACAGAAAGAAAATTCAAGAATAACTCAATTAACTGGCAAGTTGGCATGACATAATATTTCCTKCAATTTGGACCAAAATCATGCAAAATTTGTGGAAATTAGCTGAATTCTTGATTTACGCCTTGGTGTGAAGGACATTGTTTTCCAAGTATTATTGGTCTGTTCCGGTGCACAATTAGGAAATTTGATTTCCACAAAAAAAGGAGGAGGGGAAACTTAAACAAAAAACTGTTGCTAGAAACGCTTCATCTGCATTTGGCAATAATGCTTCCAATGATTATAAGTGCTGGAATGAGTCCACTGTCGGAATATTAATCGTATAAACTTAAAGAGAAATTAGTAAACTTGTTATATTATAAAGCAAGATACAGAAGGGTTATTAGAGGATCCACTGACAAGCTGGTATTAATGAGTAGCTCTTCAGTAGACTCCAGATGGACCTTCAGTCCTTCAAACCTTATATGATACAAAATAATTGGTCTGAGAAAGGTAAACTGTTATAGTAATTTTACATGAGATTCAACAAGATATAGTTATCTTTATCTATCTTTTTGGTACTAGATAAATATGCTTATAAATTTTGGACAAACACATCAGGATTTCCTTATTCTATTTCGCTACACAAAATAAATCGATTACAGTAAGCTCGTATTATTTAAATACGCTGTTGTAGTTAGTACATAACAATAACCTACTCCCACCCTCCAATCCCATTATTTCACCACACCAAACAAGTCATTAGAAAGCTCAGCTTTCTTATGCAATATCAAAACCAACAATGCTCAGCTTTCTTATATTTAACACGCTATTGTAGGTAGTAACTAGCAATTACTACTCCCCCCCTGCAACCATTGTGTGAATGACTGCTGCACTTCTTAGAATATAAATAATCTAAAAATGGTTTTTTAAGTATAAGTAAATGATTGTAACCAAAGGAGAAGATACTTATAAACATATTCCTAAAATAAGATAGTTGTCTCCATATGTTCAATGCGGTCTCACCTCCTATTTGAGAACAAAGTGGAAAATGAAAGTTCAGGTGTGAAGTTTTTTAAAAAAGAAAATTTTAAGCATTTCCTTTTCCATGTCGCAGCACTTTATTTTTAGCTAATTAGACAAAGATTATTCAGGTTTTTCGGATTTCCTAGTATAACAGAATTTCTCATTTGAACTAATGGGACACAGGTAAGTGTATAGTATATATTTTGCCTCACTGCATGAAACTTCTGAATGCTGCTCATGAAAGATATCCTAATACTAACCTGGTAAGACGATATCCCGAACACAATGAGTCAATAGCTTGCTGAGTCTGAAGTTTGGCATCTTTATGAATATTATGAAGAGAGTCATAGCCTGATTCCCATACACAGCATGAGTTCCTAAGTATCACAGAAACAATAGAGAAGTTAGAAGCCTTGGCCAAAGATAGAAAGCATACAAAATTAAAACTTTAAAGTTTAAACAAGAAACATTTTCAATTAACATGAAAAGAAAATGAGCTAACATGTGAGGAGCATCATGCCTTCAACTATAGCCATGCAGCCTTTTGGTCTTTTGAGCTCTTCTCCAGTAAACAATATGACTTTGCAATAGATGGAATCTTGGTTATGTTCCTGTCCTTCAAAAGACATACAACATTAACATGATGCAAGTTGAGGCAATAGTCAACTACATTCAAACATATATAGTAGTTGTAAATCAGTTGAAGGGTACATATGTGCAAGACTGATGCTTTGCTGTAGCCTAGCTTATTTGAAGATAGACCAAAAGTGGAAGATGACACAATTATATTGATGACCAAGAATTGAATCAAGTTCAAAAATATATACCTTTCACTAGGTATTTTATAGAAACATAGAACCAAATAGGACCAGAGATAAATTTTATATGATGATTGAAATACAGGCTGCACTTAACAACCTCGATTTGTCTTAGTAGATGTGAGATATATGTTAGTTTGTCAGGCATAAAGAATACAAATAAAGGGAGAATGAAAAGAGATTTTAATCAGGTGCAAGATCTGATATTTTCTCTAAGGAAAACAAGAGGAGTGATCACATGAATGTTTGCTTGTTAGAAGCCATACAGGTCATCAAGAATTCAAGACTATACATGTCTCATCATAATGCACTGACGTCTGATTCAGTGATTCTTGAATCATATTTGTGCTTCATCATAAGATCACCTAATTTGGATCTGAATTAGGAGTATTACAAATCGATGAATTCATAAAAAGACGCAGAAGCAGAAGAGCTGAAGCATAACTCCTTGCAGTTCATACCAGTGCATTGACCACACCACTATAACTGCAGGTTTGCAAGCAGGTTTGCAAGCACTAACTCTCATATCTACAGAGAGACAAACTAGTGTGGTAGACACAAGTTGACTAGGTGTCCACCAATTCCACATTATTTCCACCAATATACATTTAAAAGTCTCGAAGATAACTAAATACTCCAGTAGAGTTTCACTGCCATTTATACCAGACTGACACTTGTGGCATTCTATACAGTGGCCATTTCCCCTTTACCTCTCAAATGCTCTAAGCAATATGCCCAGGTAACGGATGCACAAATAAGTAGTATCTGAGGAGTTGAGATTTCAGCAACTGCACTTCACAGGGATCCTAGTCCCACGAAGCAAGAGAGCCATCTGCCTAGATGGCCTCGAGCACCAGGCCTAGGACTCTGTTTGGCAAGATATCACCCTCTAGCTGAGAACAAGAGGTTTCATGGCATGAACAAGGAAGCATTCGATCCCACTACTCTCATCACAGCAGTTCAAAGGCTGTGTTCATGGTGAGCGCAAAAACCGGTGGCAAGAATCAACTAACTCCAGGAGGCAAGGTATCAGTCTTACATAGGCGAAGGACCATGCTCAGAGGATTTTGAATCTGGAGACTGAGTCTTGGTTTGAGTTCTAGTGTTTGTAGAACTAGCATATACTTGTCTTTAGGGAGTGTCCTCATGAGTCTCGTCAAGGAACCTAGTATCCCCCTCTCACCTTTTCAATCAAGTCTCTTCGGAGACAAACTTATCTGACTCTGTTTCAGAGTTTAATAATAGCTCCTTTCTGCTTACTCCTTTTTCCTTCTTATGATGTTATTAACAATCGAAACAACCAAACACCAAATGAGTTAATAAAGAAATGGTCAAGGAACGCGGAAAAAGGACGTTCCATCATCGAGCAAAACAGAAAGGTAGACATCTCCAACAACGAGCGCCGATGGAATACGATTGGTCTGACATTGAGTCCCAGCCAAAGAAAGAAGTAATGAGTATGCAACAACTAAGAATTCTGGGATGTTTTGCTTGTCTATGAAGACTTCCAGGATTTGAATTCAATCATGCGAAACTGTATTCGCTCAAAAGGGCGTAAGTGTCAAAAAAAGCTCCGTGCATGTAACCGGATGTTGCCCTTTAACATTGCCAGGAAGTCATTATCCGAATATTAACACCTATTTTTGTCTAGGCTTCAGTAATTAGTGCAAGGTTGTAATGTGGTTTTTATGCGGAATATTGTATAATTCCTTGGCATTTATGCTAGATGCCGGCATGAATTAAACATATACGACCTACCTCTAACAATGATTTTTTTTTAAAATAAAATAAAGTTTATAAAGAGAAAAATTCAAATCTTACGTTTCGGCAATACCATCTCCACATTTCTTAAGAAATACCAACTAGAATTGACTTGAGGTTACTCGTGCAAACTTCAAGAGAGGAATTAGTTGTTTAAATTACTTTTAATAGCTTCAGATGATAGTTTTTATAAAATGTACAATAAGTCCTCATTGTTTCTAGATGACTCAAGGAATAATCCTCTAAGTGGAGAACAGGTATACCTTAAGATAGACAAAAAGATGTGAACCGAGCATTCCGGAAGCATATGTATGATTACAGTATCTAACTCCGTAGATATCGTTGTTAATATAAATCGAATTACTTATTACAATAAAACTAAGTATCGGATACGACTTGATTGTGCTGATTTTGAGTATAGCCTAACTCGCGACAAATTTCATTCGCGAAAAAGAAAGACTATGATTTATATCTCCTTTATACTCTTCATCGATATAGCCGACATAGAATCTGTATAGACATAAACAAGCCAACTGCATATACGAGTGAGTCCTTCGATTATTGCCAGTACAATCACCTTCATGCATGTCCTTTTCCCCCTAAATTACATATGCTAAAAATCACTGTCTTATGATGCTCCAACTTCGTGATGAAAAAAACATAAAAGCAAGAGAAAATGGCATTCTTATTTTTAAAAAATGTACCTATATCTATTAATCTTCATTTTTTATTACATAAGGAGTTTGATGTCAATTTAACAGAGTATTCTAATATACACTGGTTGGCATTCTTAGTGTAAAAAATATAATTAAGGAATTAATAGAAATGACTGTCAGCGTGAATATTATATGTGTATGGGACCATAGAACCAAGAGATCAATATACGAGTACTATGTATTTTAAAATATTACTCTCCTGTATATCAACAAAGGAAGATTTAATTATTGCTGATATTTTTTTGTTGCTCAGTAACAATTGGACTTAACAACTTCTTTAAGGTTGAGTTTTGATCATGATATCTCTCAAAAGTCACAACTTTGACAAGATTGGGACTAACAAAATGCAAATGGATTATTACTATACTACAGTTATAGCATTTTCTTCCACAACAACAGATATCATCCGTAATGTAAAAGATATACTTTTTATTTCTTGGGCTGTTCTATAACAATCAAAGTGTTCTACAAATGAGAAACAATGAGGAATTAATCGAGGTGCAACCCACCGAATTTTAGGAGTCGGTTCGCTATAGGTAAAACCTTCGTTAGGAAGTGAATCGTTGATTGAATCCTACCAGCTTAGGAGTGCTTCCTGGAGGAGAATTTCACTTTCTGCTCAAACCTAACATCTTTCGCCTCCTAAATAATAATAAATCTCATACACGGTGCCAAAAATACAGAATGTTTACCGTACCTTCTTAGAAAAATTACTTCGATATCAACCAAACGAGCACTTAAATCACAGAAAGTATGAGATATTTAACACCTAGGATAAAAAGTGAGAGATAAATAGACTAAGGCTCTCACTTGTGTTACACTCCAACGGTGTAACTTACGGATTGAATAAGGCATGAGTCAGTTGACCTTATAACTGCAGTGATATGTATGACGCGAAATAGACATGAAAGAGTCAAGGTAAACAAACCTTGAGATATAATACCTGATACTTACCGTCTGTGCTATCACGTTTACTAGTTCCATGCGAAACGCGGCTTCTCAAACATGCATTTTACTGCTGCCAGTTCCTTGAGCTCAATTCATGTAGATGTGTACTCCCCCACCATTCATGATCTATTACAATACGCAGCCAAAATTTAACGCCAACTTTTTATATAACGCCAAGCCTTTGTCTTTTTAATCATTTCCAGCCGCATACTTGTTTCTAAACAAGCACGACCGACACATATCTACTTAATAAGCAACTTAGCTAATACATCCAAGACCCTACATACATGAACAACCATCAACAACCATCGCACAAAAGTTGGATAAGCAAATAGTCTTTGTATCAACGTACGATAAAGCAGTGAAACAACTTGGAAAAAATAGACCACCCAAAAAAAATTAAACTCATTTTTTTCAATCATAAGTATATTCTGCGAGAGAAGCAGAAGACAGACCCGCCTCCTTTTGGTGCCAGAGCAAACACCGCACTCCGTCGAGCCGGAACAGACAATCGGCCGCAAGACAGAGTCAGGCATCTCGAAGCCTTTTCCTCAACACGGGAGTTCTGGTTGTTAGTGCTGTGGCAGCAGCTGTTGTGTTCGGCCATAGTATCCTCTTACTGTTTCTGTCTCTTGCTCGCAGGTCTTTAATCCTAGCTTAGTGAAGAGCAGTTGGAACTCGCTTAATTTGATACTTGCTACTATCTTGCGATTCGTGTTTGTGGGTTGCTTAGGAAAGGAGTGGAATGATGATCATTAAGCAATCCAGGTCAGGCAATGTCCTCGATGAGGAGAGAAACCGGACAATCTTGCCGCGAGATCGTCAGTCAACGTACAATGGAAAGTGGATTCTATCATCAATGAACGATAGGATGGCAATATACGCATTTTTGGTATGCAGAGGACTATGAGCAGTTTAAGGAGGAACACTGCCATGACTCCCATCCTCCTCAGACTCTTCCTGGCGAGGAGGAGCCATGGGATGATAATGAAAAGAATGCGTCTTATGATGAACTCAACATAGACAATTTATATCAGGCTACGAGATCTAGAGCTCTACCTCTTAGTCGTACCAGGTCTATGGAGAGGACGTTGAATCATAGAAAATTGAGCTACGATCTCTATTAATGATAATATTGGAGTGCATACTTTATGTTAGTGAGTGAGCAATACACAGCAGCTTGCACCTTCTTATCTTCACATAAGTTACTACTCTTCCACCGCCCACAAGACTTCCTCCAAGGACAGGGTGCCTTCTATTGTTATCCATCCAAAGGAGTAGCTTGATGAAGATGTCAATATGTCATTATATAAAAATATTAGTATTGGTATGATGTTTACTGCCCCAAGTAAACCACGTGACAATGTTTTTGTAGTAGTCCGCCAGCCAAATCTCGACTCTATTGGTGAGTGTCTGAACCCCATCCACCTACCACCGTATCCCAAAACTACTCATTCCTCGAGCCGAATGGTCGCCACCATCACCAATTCACCAGCGAGTGATATCGTGTTTGGCCCCCGTACCCGCACGGCCGCTTCGTCATCCTGTGCCACCTCCGGATTATTCACCTTCATATCCTATCACCACCATCCTACCCAGTGTCACTCAGCATTGATTATTGGCCGCCCCACCACACCTCGCCCACCGCCGCCTCCACCGTCACTACGCGCCACGAATCTCTTTTCCGAAGCTATTCTCGTGGTCAAACCAAAATGAAAGCATAGATATTTGTCAATGGAAAAATCAAGTCAGAATAGGGAATCTAGATCAAAATATGAAATTCAAAAGCACCCACACCAGAATTTCTACATCCACCATCCCAACAAATTACTTATGGCCTCCAATACGGCCATCGCGCGCGCCCGATACTCCACTCACCCCACGAACATATTCATCAACTGCCAATTACCTAAAACACAAATCATGTGGAACAGATTGTTAAGGAACAGAACGCCAGACAAAAAGGGGAAATCAGTATCAACGGTCCAACGATCAGGCGATCGCTCACCCCCTTACCTCTCTCAGACTACCTCCCTCACCCGCCATAGCATCATAAGACCAGATATGGTTCCAATAGAAGACACTATTGCGATGAAGACACAAGAAGCAATTGAAAGAAGGAGAGGTATTGTCATTGAACTGCGTCAACTACGTTCATCCAAAAAAGAGATAAGAAGAGAAGCAGAGCCAAGGAGAAGCTATGAGAATTACAGAATTCATGCTGACTCACCAAGGCATCAATCCCACCGTTCATAGAGTCCACTTCACAGAATTTCTCCAGGTACCATCCATTCCTCCACCTCCGCCACGCCGCCACCTCCACCATCCATCTTTCCTCTAGGTTCCGTAAATATCTCTTATCTCAGAGCAAGGTTAAAGCAGTAAGCACGAAAAGTTTCACGTCTTGGTAACTCCAGTTTACAGTCCCGTCACCTCAACCTACTCACACCTTCTCAACAGCAATACACTACCTACGACCAACCTGAATAAAGCAAGCCACGCAGCTACAGATAGAAGAACCATCCGCCGCAGCTAACAACAGACGCTTCAGCCAGTATTGAATAAAGTTTTCGCAGTTAAATGGAGTGAATCGCCTAGCTCTCACTAATTCGCCAATAACCGACATACCTTCGCCTCCTCCCACACACTCACTTCAATGAGTGTCGCATTCATGAGGAAATATGTCTGTCAGGATATTACTTTAAAGCACTCGGAACGAGCGATCATTAACAGTGCCACGTAGTGGTCGTAACCCTCTCTGACAAATCAGATAAGAGTCGCTCAAAAGCTCCCTCTAGCAAATCGTATGAAAAATAGCATTTGGCAACATCAACTGTGTGTCTGTCCGGACGTCCAGATGATAGAATACAAGCTGATGATTATTCAATTGCAATATTAGTGCCAAATTAACACTGGAAAAGGAATGATGTGCAATCAACGTAGTCTTGCACTTTTAGACGAAAAACAAATGAGGGTGCCTAACCTCGATCCAGAAAAGTCTCATAGGTACAAAACATCAAAGACTATTAGAAGCTTAGCGAATATCCTTCTTAGTGAACCAAAAAGCACAAAGGGCTCTGAGGGTCTCACATTCTCAGTACCTACTTCAAGGCGGAAGACTCTATATAGCGCCACTACATGGTCCACCTACTTGCATCACTCAATCATCAGGGGACAGGATCGCTTTAACACATATCAAGGATACAACTTCAGAGGCTATGCACATGCGTAATGTACAGATCATGAAAGAGATGATTCTTCCAAAATAGCACTAGTGATCAGTTATATATCTCTCGGTATAAAAAAGCAAAAATAGGGCATGCCATTCTTTTTTGTTTTGTTTCTTTTGCTTTATACCTTCAATATTATCTTTGCGCGATGATTTTCTTTTATTTTTGTGAGATACGAGAAGTTGTAAATGTATGTGTTGATAGCCTGGTACCCCATACTTGATAGGTGGAATGTCACAGAGATAGATGAACGGCTCCTTTTTTGTCCTCCTTTTCATTAGTGGCAGTACTCATGAGTTCTTTGTAATTGTCTGACAATATGTGAAATTATATGAATTTTCCTTTTTTTTAATAATAATTATTACATAAGGATAAGGTATTTAATTTTGTATTTTTTTGTCTACGGCATCACCCTTATCAAATGAGAATAATACAGCTCATTAGACAGATCAGTATGGAAAAAACATGGGAACTTCACAAGAGAATTCTTATAGTATTATGATTGTGCAGCTTTAATACTCATCTATATTGTCACCCATACCTGGCCGGATATTTAGTTTGTTATTTCTAATTATAACATCAGCTTTTGATTAAAATATAATACATAATCCGGTTTGCTTAATGACACAGGCTACCTAACCAGACCTTGACATGACAATCTTTACTTCACATCCCCACATTTATCGGCAGCAGCAAATTTCAGACAATTTATTGTTATCACTCAGCAATGCCAGCTGGGTTATCATAGGAAACCTCTTCAGTGTAATAATTAATTCTATCATTGAAGTAGATACTATATGATATTGACTAATCTAACAGAGTAACAGTTCACTTCCATTAAACTTCTTCAACAAAACATTCCTTTTTACTTAGCAGTTTCTGTGTTACCTGCAGTAACTACCGTTACCAGGCCGACTTTGCAAGCCAGAACTTCAGTAGCCTTAATAGATAGCTCTTGTCTTGTAATGTAATCAGCATCTTAAATTCACTTGCCGAAGCTTTGCGTCCCGAGTCTAGCAATTGAGTCTTGAGACTCAGCCCCTTTGTGAAAAATGACTTCACTGTTCTCCTTGTAACATATAATGAGTTCCTAGCCACATGAGATCAATTCGCTAATTGGCATAGTCAAGAGCGGATCATCAGCTGAAACAAATTGAGCAATGCTCAACAGCACAAAACCCACTCAGTATAAACTGAAATAGCTGGCCTACTACTGCGGTATTCTTAAATCTAAATGTGCACTATCCTTCTGCCTTA
>SNQN01004222.1:24946-53601 GCA_008642245.1 Bassia scoparia
CAAATAAAGGGAGAATGAAAAGAGATTTTAATCAGGTGCAAGATCTGATATTTTCTCTAAGGAAAACAAGAGGAGTGATCACATGAATGTTTGCTTGTTAGAAGCCATACAGGTCATCAAGAATTCAAGACTATACATGTCTCATCATAATGCACTGACGTCTGATTCAGTGATTCTTGAATCATATTTGTGCTTCATCATAAGATCACCTAATTTGGATCTGAATTAGGAGTATTACAAATCGATGAATTCATAAAAAGACGCAGAAGCAGAAGAGCTGAAGCATAACTCCTTGCAGTTCATACCAGTGCATTGACCACACCACTATAACTGCAGGTTTGCAAGCAGGTTTGCAAGCACTAACTCTCATATCTACAGAGAGACAAACTAGTGTGGTAGACACAAGTTGACTAGGTGTCCACCAATTCCACATTATTTCCACCAATATACATTTAAAAGTCTCGAAGATAACTAAATACTCCAGTAGAGTTTCACTGCCATTTATACCAGACTGACACTTGTGGCATTCTTTTATTATGAAACATATTACAATGACCCTTGGTTGATTGCCACTGTAACATTTGTCGTCAGTCTGGTTATAGCCTTATTGATTTACATTAAGTACTGTAGCAACATAACCTAATCATATTGAGCAATATAACCAACTTCCATATGGTCTTATGAGTTATGACAGACATCCACTAACAGAATTATTATTCAAGGATCCCTCATTCAATTTGGGTGTCCAAAACTTGGTTCTACCTAGTGTAATCTATAATAAAAATAAAGTTATGAATCGATTCGGGCATTAGAAAAACCGCTGACTAGTAGCATGTCACCTAGATTTCTCTCCTGCTAGAAACTTAAACTGTAGATTACATAYGTAACGCATCGCATTCATCGAGTTCAGGTGGCTTTTTGTGTGCAGAGTAGATTAATAAGTAAAACAACAATCCACAATTTTTATTATCATCAGCAATACCAACTTCATACAAAGGATTTCGGAAATGCCTTCTCTATAACATGTTAATTGGATTCAAATTCTAACAAACCCACCATAAAAATACAATCTTTTCCTCTTTAAAAGGAAGACACAACATACTACAGACATCAATCATTAATGCTATGCAAAACATAAAGGGAAACCACAACATAAAACAATATCAATCATWAATGTGAATATGTTATGCAAAACAAAAACAAAAATAGAAAATCACATTAAACAAGTCATTTAGAACCCCTTCACCAAAAAACATTCTCATCATATTCGAATAAAAATTTTGAAAAATGTCATCATAACCGTCCAACAATACATCACTAACATCCATAAGAATTATAATAGGCGATTAGATAACGTATGAATATATTTTATCAACAACATTATAATTGAATAAATTATAGTAGAATTCAGCGCTTTATTTCACATGGGATTTTTATCAAACATCTGGTATGCAAATTTTTATACTTCATTTGACAAATCCACAAAACTGTTAAAGGTCAATCAACACAATGTCGTATACAATTGACCAAATTTAGATATTCGAAAGTAAAGATGAGAGAGCATGTCATCATAATTTACCTTGCAGCTGAAATTGATGATCGAAACAACACATTTGGGGAACAGATGAAAGAATTTAGCATTTGAGTATTTGTATCATTTTTAAATGCTCCGTAAGTATTTTTATCACTAGAACAAAAGGATCATTTGATTAATACATCTTCTAACTTTGTTAAACTTATCATTTTACCTTTGTTTTTTAAGATTACATGCATGTTAATGAAAATTAGGTGTTGTTTTGGTTGAAACAAATTTTCATAAGGAATTTGATTTCCTAGGAAATGCAAATTAGGGGTTTGTTTGGTTAACTAAAAAAATTGATATTGTAGAAAATAGAATTTTCAAAGGATGTATAAATTCCCACGAGACACGAAAATTAGCTTATCAAATCCGATGTTCTTGGAAGTCACATTTTCTTTGATTATTGTGGGGTCTAGTTGTATTATTATCACGAATAGGTTATTGTAATTTAAATATAAAATAGGAAACCAAATTCTATATTATCAACCAAACAACTATGTTTAAATTAGTAGGAAATGGGTAAGGAAAATAATCTCCTAGACAATCAAACAATGCATTACTCCGTAAAACATGTGTTATTTGGATGTGCCTGTAACACTAATTAAAAAAAGGATTTTTGGATAAAACCTAAGTTTGAAACTTTTTTGAAAATAAATACCTAATTTCAGATTTATTTTATTTAAATCTTAACGCCGTTTGTTTGAAATGACATTTTTACCCATCCCTTTTATTTTTCTTTTTCTTTTTTCCTCATTTCATCTTCTTCCTTGCTCCTCCAATCCTTTTTCACTGCCTTGCTCCTCCTTCTTCCTTCTCCTTCACGACCACCGCCTCCATCACTTCCACCACAACACAGTCCACCGCCTCCCATCGAACTCCTCTCACGCCCCTCAAACACCACCATTTGCACATTATTAGATCAACCACCACCATTCGCACACCATTCGAACCACCCCACCGCCATCACCACCCTTCCAGCAATCGGATTTTCATTTGTTTGTTTGGTTTAGAAATTAAAGAGTTTGATAAGAATTCATACAAACCCTAAGTTTTTCCCCAATTTAGTTTTAATTGTTAAAATGTCAAATTTGTTCATTTGATTGAAAATTCATGCGAAAACATGTTTGTGCTGATATTTGAGTAGATACTGCACGAAAATTGCTTCAATTGTGTTTGAATATGATCGAATTAATTTGTTTCGAATTTACCTCGAAAATTTCGAATTGGTTCGAAAATCCGGGCATTTGGTGCGGTTCACGTGGCTGCAAATGTTGTGGTTGCGTCTCCAAGCTGGTGCCTCGCGTGGCTGGTGGACACTAGGTTGCGTGTATAGGCAGCTGCTTCTAGTTGCGTTTTTGGCGAGTCTCAGGCGGCGATCCATGGAGCCATTAACCATGGGGAATGAGAAGAAAGAGGAACGCGTAAGAAGAAGGAAGAAAATAAAAAAGAAAGAAAAAAAGGTAGGTGGGCCCACCACATAACGGATCGTAAAAAATAACCCCAGAAAACGCACCTAGGTACCGTTTGACAAAAGAAATTCGAAACTAGATATTTCAGTAAAATAAACTGGAACTAGGATTTATTTCAAAACTGAGCAAAATTAGGTATTATCTCAAATCCTTTAAAAATGGGGGAGTACTAGTTATTTTTTTTTTTAGGAAGGGGTCGGAGGGGAGTACTAATTTATAATGTATGTTACTTCCTCTATTTCGTTTTAATTGCAACAAATTAAGTGAGTGAACTCCTAAGTAAAATCTTATTGTGAGAGGAAAAGGGATAGGGAGTGAATTGAAAGTGAGTCCAAATATTAGGGGTGTGCAAAACCGGAAATCGGAATTTTTCCGATCCGAATTTCCGGATATCCGAATTTTCGGAAACGAATTAATTGATTACGAATCCGATCCGAATTATTCGGATTTCCGAATTTCCGGATATCCGAATTTTTCGGATCGGAAATCCGGATTTCCGGTTCCGAATTAAATTCATTGTTTGTCCATGTTGGGAGAGACAAGTAACAATTTTAAGCAAGCATTAAATATCCGGAAGTATTAGTTATGAGTTGTCTGAGGCTGAATATGCAGAAAATGAGGTGAATGATCCTTGGGTCCAGAGGCTTCTTCATGCTGTCGAAGCTAAGGCAGCATGGCTTCAGMCTGTGATGACTGCCAACAATTATGATACCTTTGTTCATCTCATCATAGATTGCATCACCAAGAGACTTGAAGTCATTATGATGCAGAAAAGGTTTAGTCAACTTGGAGGGTTACAACTTGACAGAGACGCCAGGGCTTGAATTGGTAAGTCATTTCTCAAGCATGACTCAGAGAACTGTAAGAGATAAATTTGCTCGACTTACCCAGATGGCAACCATTCTTAACTTAGAAAAGGTCTCTGAGATTTTGGATTTCTGGGGTGAAAACTCAGGGCCAATGACCTGGAGGCTAACTCCTGCAGAGGTTAGGAGAGTACTRGGTCTGCAGAGGTTAGGAGAGTACTTGCGACGGCGCTGGCGACGACGCGACTGGGCAGCGAAGGGACTCAAGGCAACGGCGAGAGCAGCGGCGAGCAGCGATTCTAGCCTTTCTAGGGTTTCAAGAGCAGCGGTGAGTTTTGAGAGTGAGCAGCGGCTGAGAGTAATCAGAGTGAGAGTGTGAGTTTTGAGTGAATAATAAGGCCCATTCTAAATTTCTAAGTCTATAAGGCTATAAGCCCAAAATGAGAAAAGCTGCCATATTTTAAAAAAAAAATCGAAAATCCGGATATCCGGATTTCTAAAAAACAATTCCGGATCCGATCCGGATTTCCGGTTTTTAAAACCGGATATCCGACCCGATTTTCCGAATTTCAAAAAACCGGAACGGATATCCGGATTTTCGGAAAAAAAAAATCGTAAACCGTATCGGAAATTCGGAATCGTAATTTCCTGCACAGCCCTACYAAATATAAAGAGATAGAAATATGTGACTTGCAAATTAGGAAAAGTAAGAGTTAAGATAACATTAAGGACCCAAACATTTAGTTTTTTCACCGTTTGGGACCTTGAACTTTTTTGTGCACTTTTAAGGACCTATAGTTGATATTCCGGTAAGTTAACTCAACGTTAACTCAACTTCAACTACTATTTAACAAAAAAAATTGTTTTTATAAATGAGAAAATATCTCCTGGAAACAAACTAAAAATCAGTAAAAAAAATAATTAAAAAAACAAAATCTACTAAACCAAAATTAAACAAGGGGGTTCATGTAATCTCCTAAAATTATATTGTTTCAATAACCAAAAAAACTAAATAAATGAAGTCCAAACTCCAAACCCAACAACAATGATCATTTTCCTTTAATCCAACACCAAACCTTCAATTTGCAAGATAATCTTAGTTGCTACTACTAGAACAAAATGACAACAGTAATATTCTACGAGTACTTTTTTTGTTGGCTGATGATATGTGTATGTGTATTGTCTATCATATAAATATATCTGACTACATTTTTTTTACAAGATAACTTGGTAAGGTAGACGAGTGGATCCCGACATAGTTCCTATCTCAAGAACTGTGTCGTGAGAGGCGGAAGAAATACCCCAACATAATACTAGGGTGAGACTCGATCCCTGAAAGCCAGGAAAAGTAGTTGCACTGCCACTAACGACACTAAGCGACAACCTTATTCTCAATACAACCAACTACATGGACAACAACATGGTATAACATATCAACACGATTATCTCCTTTTTCTTTTCTTTTTCTTTTTTTGGATTTCCTATTTAATTAAGTTTAACCATGGTTAAAAAAAAAACCAATCAAAAATTCATTCTAGGTAGCAAATGGTGAACAAAAAAGTTAAAGGTCCCAAACGGTGAAAAATTTAAAAGTTTGGGACCTTGATGTCACCTTAACTCGGAAAAGTAATGTTTGTTGCAATTAATTTAAAATCTATTTTAGTAATTGTTTCAATTAAATGAAACGGAGGAAGTACATTTTTACTTAGACCACTAGCACTAGTGGGCAAAAAACCACTTCCTCACTACTCTCTCTCCTACTTTCTCTCTTTCCACCCAATTTTTTCTCATATACAACTTTCTTTCCACACCAATGGTCAAAAAACACTTGTTCACCAATCTCTCTCCTACTATTTCCTCTTCCCTACCATAATACACATCACCTTTTTTATTTTTTCCCAACACAACTTTATATTTATAGTTTTTGCAATTATAATTTTAAATAAATTAATAACTTATAATTAAAATTATKAAATATGATTAACGTATAATTATTTTATTATATTTAATTATTCAATTTTATGTAATTATGTACACTTAGATAATCACGTTTAAGTAAAAGTCAACACTTTACGGTATTAATTTAATTAATAACTTAATCATGTGTTAAAAAAATGAAATAACACGATTAAAATATTTGATTGAAATTGTCTACTCTTACTACATTGGGACAAAAATGCGAAAATTAATTAAAACATCACGTTTAGGCTTTTTGTAGTGGGAATTTGTGAATTATAATAAAATTTTAATATTTTTGTGATTTTTGAAGTGTGTCAAACTACCCCTAAATGGATGTCTATTTATAGAGAAAAAAAATATGACCGTTGGTGATTTTTTTTAATTTTTTTATAATTTTTTCATAGAAAATAGCCGTTTAAACTATATAACTGTTGCAAAATATAGAAAAAGCTGATTGGTTGAGGCAGCTGACTGGGACTAGCATGTGGGGCCCAGCCGTTACTGTAGCAAAGTAACGTTGCCCATCTCGATAGCATTTCTYTGTTTGCTTCAAGTTGGGCATTTTTTGCCCAATTGACGTGGCTTCAATTTTGACAATKTTTAACAAAAACACTTTTACTTGGGCAAAATTTGCCCATTGGTGTTAGTGCTMTTAGGACAACAAACTCTTTCGCTATCTTTTTTTCACGTGGGTCCTTTTTCCTTTCACCCTAATTCTCTTCTATCCAAAACCTCTTTGGAGTATGTGAAATAAAAAGTGTAGCGGGTAAATAAAAACAAAGCGTCTAGAATGAAGTCCTCAATTACAACTAATTGTTTCAACACAACTMATGTACACAACACTTAGAACTGRTTATATTGTATATTCTATCAAATATAAACTTAATGAAAAAGTAATAATTAAAAAAAGCATTAGGAAATACTACAACTTGTGAGTTTGCACTAATTTGCCATAACACCTATTGATGCATAGTTGTTTGAGTAACAATGTTTTGCGATCTTAGATTTTTATAAAGATTATGATCTTGCTTCTTTACCCGAAAAAATATAAAAGGATAAACAAAGTTATAAGATTAGAAGTGTCGTGCCACTAATAATGTATTAAAGAACTGTTACTAATTTTATTGTAGATGTAATTTGATGAGTTTGAGCTAACTATGAAAGCAAATTTGGTATGTTTGATAAAAGTTATACGCAGTATTGAGTATTTGAGAGAAGAAAAAATATAAGAAAATGCATGACCCATTTTTTAAATAGACTTTTGAATTTTTATTAGAGTCGTTTAACATCGTAAAAATTTTTTTTGACGAAAACATCGCAAAAATCTTAAGATTATAATGATGATTTTAAGATTCTAATGAGATTTTAAGATTCTAATTGCGATTTAAATCGTTTCATCAATTAAGATCGTAAAATCGAAATTTTAACAACCACGCCCATAGCCCCATAGGGCCATAACAGCCTAACACAAGCCATTTTTGGCTTTCCATTAATTTTCAAATGTCGTGTGGCTCTCCTTTTCTATTGACCGTTGGTTCATTTCTGGTGTAACCCTCTCTCAAAATGAAATTTCAATCTTCACCTTTCAAATACAGGGCTACTTCTGTAATTCCCAACACTAAAAAATTCTCCAACACAAATACTGTACCATTTCAAAAAAATAAAATACTACTCACATAAATAAATAAATACAAGTAAATAAATTAGGGTAATTCGATCACAGAATTGATAAATTAGGGTAATTAGTCACAATAATTTCGGTTTAATGTCGTATTTTAATTGCTTGTCACTGTATTAATTATTAAACCAGCCATTCTTATTGCTTAGGAGAGAGAAAATCAGCTTCAACACACAAACTGGGTTTTGGTATTTAAATGGTTTTTTGAAACAACAAGCTTTTACTTGTAGTATAATTATCAACTTTCAAAAATTGTTATTATTTTCAGAATTATTTCTTCATTTCTCATTCTTTTTGTTCTACTCATTCGAGCTCTTTTTGGGAGTTTCTTTGTCAAATTTGTAATTTAAATTTCTGGGCACTTGTAATTTGTGCTGATCTGCGAGCTAGTGTTCTGAATTTCTGCTGAGCTACTTCAATTGGTTGGTGGGTCCCCCAATTTGGGGGGAGAGAGAAAGTTGGTTAAGTGGGTATGCTTGGATGAGCTCATAATTAAGGAGAGAAAGATCGATTTTCAAGCTTAATACAAATGGTAATTTTTAGCCGTTTTTTTTCTTGTTCTTATTCAGAAATTTGGGTTTTTTTTAGGGCTTAATTTTTTTTCGTAGGTTATTGAACTCGTGCAATTCATTTTCTTAAGTATATATAATAAAAGGGTTATCTTTGTTTGTACTTTCAATCAATTTATGGGTTTATGTTTCATGATTTTGTGTTTTGCAGCTTCTTGTTTTATTTTATGTTATTGAAAGTTCTACTTGTTTACCGCTTGTGTTTAATTTTTTTTTTCAAGTGTTGGAGTGAAATGCTGCATATACTATATAATTAGGTGAAAGTAATTGGTTAGTGTTGATTGTTTGAAGTTCATCGCTGCTTTCATACTTTTGCTTAGATTGATATGTTTCTTGGTGTTTGATTGAAATGCATAACTGTACTCATTTCGAGCAATGGAACTTGAAGTTGCTTGTTGTTTCAAGGCTATGGTTGTTTATGAACAAAGGTGCTGTCTTTTGTGATCCTTTTTGTCATTCTTATGGATGAGCTTGTAATGTGTATTTTCATCGGAGCTCGAGTTCTATACGTCTATCTTTGTTGCTGTTTTCTTCACTGTTTATAGAAGGAAATTAAATGAATAGAGAGATACGATATCCGTCAGGATTCAGCTCAATTATAGTGAAGTGGTAAGCTAGGGAAAAAGTAGATACATATGGTAATGATTGCAATTAATAAATTGATTATGCTCGTTTCACATTAAGTATGCCTTGGATTCAATATCTTGTTTAATGAATATGGGTGTGTGCTGGTTGGGAGTTAAATGTTGTGCTTCAAGAAGGCTCTGACCATGTATCACAGTATTGGATAGATAAGGGGAAAAGGAAGCTATGTGGGAGCTCGTTATAAACTTTCTCTGTGCATATGTTCTCTAACCTTGCTAGATGAGAAGCAATGAGCATATTCAGTAATTCATTCCCATGGACTGGCGTGTTCTCAATATAGACAGAGCGGCTAGAGAGCACCTGGAATTGCTGGTGGTGGAGGGATTATTTCTGATTCCTGGTCAAAGGCATTTCGATCAAATTTTGGCATTTGCAAGACTTATAGAGCAGAGCTAAAAGCTGTTTAACATGTTAATGAACAACGAAGGCCGTTGGTACAAATGTTAACGAACAACCTTTTATGTGAACAATAGCTGTTTAATGACAATTATGCGGGAGTGGAGTGCCACAAAATTTTGACTAAATAAATCTGCTGTTTGGGAAGTCAAAGTTGTACTTGTGCATGGGGAAGGAATGAAGGATCAATGTAGCAGATGGCTGGCTAATAAAGGTGTTGATCAAGAAGGGTGTTTTCTTTCCTTTGAGGCTCTGTTACATTTGTCAAGGATAGTTCGCTTGGATATAGCATAAGTGGCTATGCCATGCTTAATTTTTGTGAATTGCTTTATTTTTTTGCTCTTAACTGTGTTGGATTTGAGAAGTGGTGTGATAATGATCTGCCTCATGAACATTTTTCATTATTACAGAGGAGGCTTTCTGTGGATCCTTCTTGTTTTGCCATTCTTGATGGTTTTTTCTGTTGCTGCCCAGGGATCTACCAAGTATCACTAATTTGCTATATGATTGATGCATGGGATTTTATGGCCTGCGACTTATTTTATTTCACGAAGTAAACTGAGATATTTTGCTGGACAAGATCATGTTACCTTGTTTATGATCAATGTTACCAACTATATTCCGTTTCATTGATTTTACTATGATTTTTTTAGTAATCCTTTGTGCCACACATATTTGTTACTTGCCAGTTGCCACTTGGTAGTACTTTCGAATAACATACAAATAAGGAAAATGCATTGTTTCCTTGTTGACATTATTAAAGACTTGCATATTTTATACAATTTTTTTTGAGTGGATATCGTAAAACAGTATTAATCACAACTTTAAAAAGCCGTAGTAGTATGAGATTTAGATATATGAGATCTCAAGTGTGTTGTTTTAATGAAAAACCATCATAATGTGAACTTGATTGATCTGAGAATCTCTTGTTCTCTTACTGCAGGCTTCTCCTGTCAATATAATTATAGGATCGCATGTATGGGTGGAAGATCCTAAGTTAGCCTGGATAGATGGAGAAGTTACTCGAATTACTGGTGATGAGGTTCATGTTCGGACTACAAATGGAAAAACAGTAAGTTCCTTTGCTTATAWCTTTTTAGTGGTATTCAAACGTTTTTAGCCAATTGTTCTGGTCTATGCAACCGACATAAGTTCTGCAGGCTGTTTCGTTATATTTGAGTATATAAATACTTTTTCACACGTATGTCTTTTGAGCTTAACTTGCAACGGATCAAGTTACTTCGTTTCCCAGTTTATCTATTTCCATCATGGTTGGCAACTTTTCAAATAATCATCTGAATATTTATTGTTTCTTCACGTCTACAGGATTGGAGATAATTCTGCAAACCATTTTAAATATTTACTGCCATTGTAGATGYTACTATTGAGACAGCATTATTTTCAAAATGTTATTTTACAATTGTTTTTGACAGGAGGAAGTTAGCTTCCGTGTGGGTCTATGGTAAGAAAATAAGGATTGCTCATGCAGCGATACTAAAGCCTTAGTAATTTGTTTAGTGCAGCATATCTATCATCTTTAGGATAACATTAGATTAGGTTTTGTACTTTAGTTATAGAATCTTTTTCTTTCTAATTTAATTTTTAATATATGTATATTCCTTTGGTATTGCAGTAATTGTTAAGGTTGACTTTTGTTATTCTCTACTTAGGTTGTGGCAAAGATTTCCAAAGTATTTCCAAAGGATACTGAAGCTCCACCTGCTGGAGTTGATGACATGACAAGGCTTTCATATTTGCATGAACCTGGTGTCTTGCAAAACTTGGCTACTAGATATGAATTGAATGAAATATATGTAAGTATCTCGAAAGCTGATTCTCTTTTATTGTCTGATTTGCGTCTGTTGTTATTAAATTGATAAATCGTTAAAATTGTTCTGAGGCAAAGAGGAAACGGGAGAATGGGATACTAATATGGAGTTTACCTTTTCAGACTTACACTGGCAATATCCTCATTGCTGTGAATCCCTTTCAAAGATTGCCTCATTTGTATGATACACACATGATGCAACAGTACAAAGGAGCAAGTCTAGGGGAGTTGAGTCCTCATGTTTTTGCGATTGGTGATGTTGCCTACAGGTTTATTATGCTTTCTCATGCAGCTCTATAGATGTTTATTTTGCTTCCAGATWATCATTATTTTGGAACTGATTTGATTATCAATGTAAATACAGGGCGATGATTAATGAAGGAAAGAGTAATTCTATTTTGGTTAGTGGAGAAAGTGGGGCTGGTAAGACAGAAACAACGAAGATGCTTATGAGATATCTGGCTTACTTGGGTGGTAGATCAGGAGTAGAGGGAAGGACTGTTGAGCAACAAGTTCTGGAGGTAGATGAAATGGGATTTACCTTTACTGTTTTTTTTCTCAGCTATTAATCTCCATATTTAGTGTCCTTTGCTTTTTTGTTTCATTGAATGTGAACATTATTTCTTTTGCATGATGTTTGTAAAACAGTCAAACCCAGTTCTTGAGGCATTTGGTAATGCAAAGACTGTAAGGAACAACAATTCCAGGTGTGATTTTATTCTGAAATGTAGCATCTTGATTTGTTTGTTACTACAAATTCTCTTTCTCCAATCTTCTTATTTTGTTTGTTCAATTCATCCATGATGCTCTAGTCGGTTCGGTAAATTTGTTGAAATCCAGTTTGACAAGAATGGAAGGATATCTGGTGCTGCTATCAGAACGTATCTTCTTGAAAGGTCACGTGTTTGTCAAATTTCAGATCCTGAGAGAAACTATCATTGCTTTTATCTTCTTTGTGCTGCACCGACTGAGGTTAACTTTCTGTTCACTGATATGAGGTTTATATTTTTTCGATATCTGCCACCTCTTGTAAATATGTGCTAAGCTCTTTTGTTTCAGGAAATTGAGAAGTATAAATTGGGGAACCCAAAATCATTTCACTATTTAAATCAATCAAGTTGTTATGAGCTGGAGGGTGTTGATGATGCTCATGAATATCTAGCCCTTAGGAGAGCTATGGATATTGTTGGAATTGGTGAGGAGGACCAGGTTAGTGTTGACTGTTGTATGCTTGCTTATTGCAAAAAACTTTCCTTATTCTAATAAGTTTTCTTCAGGAGGCAATTTTCAGGGTTGTGGCTGCTGTTCTTCATCTTGGTAATATCGATTTCGTAAAGGGTGATGAGATAGATTCTTCCGCTATCAAGGACGAAAAATCTAGGTTTCATCTCAATATGACAGCAGAACTTCTGAGGTATGATCAATGTTAATTTGGTCTCGTTTACTTGTAACTAGTTGAAAGTTGAAACCTGCTAATATTCAGCGATGATTGTTAGGTGTGATGCCCAAAGCTTGGAAGATGCATTGATAAAGCGTGTCATGGTGACACCAGAAGAAGTGATTACGAGAACTCTTGATCCTGTTAATGCTCTGTCTAGCAGGGATGCGTTGGCTAAGACAATTTACTCTCGTTTGTTTGATTGGTAATAAGACTTAATTATTGCTTATTTTCTCTTTATCCATTTTGCTAATGGTATGCTGAATGATTTCAAAAACATGCTTTTCTTTCATGACGCAGGATTGTGGAGAAAATCAATAATTCAATTGGACAGGATCCAAACTCAAAATCTATTATTGGCGTTCTTGATATCTATGGTTTTGAAAGTTTCAAGTTCAATAGGTAATTTATGACTATATTATTTACACTTGAAAAAAAGTAAACCAAGAAATATTTACTATTAAATGTTTTTCAAAAATGTAATTTTCTTCCATGTGTTGAGAAGTGAACTGACAATCCAAATTGCTGCACACGTTTGCATTAAAAAGTGATGCTTGGAAATCTTTGTCTTAGTTATAGCCATCTGCAGAAATTCAACAATAGCTTTTGAATTTTTCACAATGTACATGAAGAATTAAAATGGTAATTTTTGGGATGCCTTTACTTGAAATCCCCCAAATTATTCAATGTTAATGAAATTAGAACTTAACTGAAGGGTAAAACCTGAAGGAATATAGTGGGCTTTTCTTTCCAGATTTTCACCATATAATTTGATTATTCTAAGGTTGGGACTAGGGTTGTAAACTATTTGAGAAAAGCTTAAGCTTCGCCGACTTGATGTTAGCTTAGGCTCTCCATGGGTTGTGAGTTTGAGCTTGAGCTTKACTTTCAGTGGGTTACTACCTAAAGAGAAGCTATGACCCCRGGCTTCAAGGTTGGTTTGACTATTTCCTATGTTTTCTCTGTTTTGAGATGAGATATACAGTTTTTTCTTCTTCTTTTTTTTTCCTTTTTTAAATGAATAGATAATATTTAATATAGACAAATTAAAGGAATAAATAGAAGAAATGACAAAATGGTAAAAATATGAGTACAAGCTATAATGCACCCTGTGTGCTATGGTTCAGTGAGTGTAACTTAAGTTTTTGTAGCCTATCCTGAAGTTTTGCTAAGCTAAGTTTGTATTGTTTACACTTGAAAGCTTATAATTCTTCCTTACAAAAATGGGCTTGTATGATTCACGAATAGAATTCTCTGTAGTTGAACTCAAAGTGAGAGGCTAGGCAAGGGAAGTCAAAGCTGTGGAAAACCTTCCAGTAAACTTTGTTAATTGTTTCCTTGCTTGATTATTTTAATGAACAGTTTTGAGCAATTCTGCATCAATTTCACAAATGAAAAATTGCAGCAGCATTTCAACCAGGTTAGCTCCCTAGCTGTCAATTAATGATTATGAGTTGCAATAAKTGAGTGTCTCACTGTCTCATACTTCAATCCACATTTGCAGCATGTCTTCAAAATGGAGCAAGAAGAATACTCTAAAGAAGAGATTGACTGGAGCTATATTGAATTTGTTGATAACCAGGATGTGCTGGATCTAATTGAGAAGGTGTGTATGGTATCTTAAAATCTACTGATATTCCCTAATGCTAGTCTTCTCTTCTTGGTATAATTTTATTAGTTTTATTGTTTGTTTAATTGAATCATGCATGCATTCTTAGTTTGTGAGTTGATGTAACTGAAAACTCGATCCTCTGCAGAAACCTGGAGGAATTATTTCGCTGCTTGATGAAGCCTGGTATGATAGGATTTCCGACTTTGTAATTTGCTTGAATTTGTTTACTTTGTCCAAAATAATTGCTTGCAGTTGTAAACTTTCGAGGTCACAGTTAGAAAACATATATGAAATATATGGTATATTGATTGAATTGTGTGAATGTGGACTTTCAAATTTCATGGTCAAAATGGTATGTTAGAAATTTTGCAAGTAAAGTGTTAATTTTTTTTCATGGATGGAGTATGTTKCTACTTGATCAGTTTCGTTTTTTTGGCATCTCCAATGATATGAGATCCTCAACATATATAGGTATTGATTTTATTATTTGCACTGTGCAGTATGTTCCCTAAGTCTACACATGAAACATTTGCTCAAAAGTTGTACCAGACATTTCAGAAAAATAAACGCTTTAGCAAACCAAAACTTTCGCGTACCGATTTTGTAATATCGCACTATGCAGGGGAGGTTAGTTCTCTATGTTGATGTTTTTTTCTCTCCATATTGTTGCTATATTCTCTRTAGCTGAGGTATCCGTGCTATCTTATTAGGTGACATATCAAGCTGACCAGTTTCTGGATAAAAATAAAGATTATGTGGTGGCAGAACATCAAGTTTTGCTGACAGCATCTAAGTGTCAATTTGTGGCTGCACTTTTCCCTCCACTTCCGGAGGATTCTTCAAAGTCATCCAAGTTTTCCTCAATTGGATCCAGATTTAAGGTCTGCAAAGTTTTTATTTTAAAAAAAAAAATTGTGATAAAAGCATGTTTTTACTGTGCTTATTGCAAATTTTCCACGCTCTATCTGTCAGCAGAGTAGTAATACCTATTGAATCAAGAAGATTCTTCATTCATAACTTTCCCCGTAGAGTTTCAAATTATGCTCTTGAGAAATTTGTCTTCTTTTTAAACATATGTTAGACTTTTTCATAGTGTTCTTTAGATGATGCACTTCATAGAAATTTCCGCAGATGTGCTAACACTTAAATTTTGGCACAATGATGCACGATATAAGATTAAAAAAAAAAATGTCCTTCAAATTAATTGTTATTTGCTAAACTGTTGTGGTGGGACTATAATTAAATTTCACTCTATTTGTCTAATGATGCTTTTAAACCAATGACACTTTTAAATAAAATTCAGTCTTCAATTCTTGTGTTGCTATCCATTAATTGCAATTTTGTTGTCATATCTATTATGAATTTGTTCCCATCAGATTGTAGGCTATTTCATTGAGATTCATAATTGATGGCCACTTTTTGTTTAATTTTATTTTTTTCTTGCAAAATTTTTCTTAATAATTGACTTTCAAGGTGATTATTTTTGTAGTAAATCTGTCTTTTGTTGATAAATACCTTATGCATTTCAGTTACAACTTCAATCTTTGATGGAGACATTAAGTGTAACAGAGCCTCACTATATAAGGTGTGTGAAGCCAAATAATGCTTTGAAGCCTGCCATTTTTGAGAACGTGAACGTCATCCAACAATTGCGCTGTGGAGTAAGTATAGTTTCTAAGTTTCGTTGGTTGAGGCTAGGTTTTGATGGTCATTGTCTGTCAACCTAAGTTCTAACATAATAGGACTTTTCTTTTAGTTTTTCAAGATTAGTACTCTTTGTAACAAGTTCTGTAAATATTCAGGGTGTCCTCGAGGCAATCAGGATAAGCTGTGCTGGATATCCTACTAGAAAGACGTTCTATGAGTTCCTTCTCCGTTTTGGTGTCCTTGCACCAGAAGCACTAGAAGGAAAGTAAGTCCTCTATTGTCCAAATTATCTATGGTTCACTTGCTTTATATTCGATCGAATTTTATTCATCCTAACTCAGTATTGCTAAACATTGTGGGTCCTATCTTTTGAAGTAGTATGATAAATTCATGCATCATATAGAATTATAGACTTGTTTTTTGAACTTAATTTTCAGTTCAGTCAAGTTCACTCTAAAAAGAATAGGACCTTCTTATATTGTACTATGAGAGTTATTAGAATTCAAAATGTGGAGGCATAAGTTAATTTACCTCGATTGCAGTTATGATGACAAGGTTGCATGCCAAATGGTTCTTGATAAAATGGGATTGCAAGGATACCAGGTACATTTCTAATCCTTGGAATTATCTCGCAGTCCGACTACATAGTTGCTTCCTGTTAGTATTTGAATTATCCTGATTGTATTTAAGCTGTGTTTTGCATGGCAAGGAAACTATGTCACTTGGGGATTAAATCTAGATAGGTTCTTGTGTTTGACTTCGGTGTTATAAAAGATGTTCAGATAGCTTATGTTTTTCTAAGTTGAATGGTCTGGATATGTTGTCAGAACCAAACCTGATGTTTGGTTCTTATTCCAATAACATTCAAATACTGCTCAACTAATTTGTTCTTGTTCAATCAGCTAAGCCATTTAGTGCTGGCGTTACCATTCAAGAACTTTTTATATGTATTCAAAACTGGCAGAAAGTGTCCAAAACTCCACCTCTTTACGAAGTGTTTGCCTAACCTGCCTACTAGTACAACTCTTTTGAAACCTTGACACTATTTAGATTTTCGTGATCTAATGTAAGGTCTATGGATTTCTGTAGCTCATGGACTTTCATTGCCTTTTTCTTGCTGATTTCTCTGACCATCTGATTCTTGTTTCTCAACAATGGTTATGTTTGTTTATCTGTAACCCTTTGACTAACGTCTGTTTATTATTCTGACAGATAGGCAAGACAAAAGTTTTCTTAAGAGCAGGTCAAATGGCTGAACTGGATGCGAGAAGGACAGAGGTACTTGGAAATGCAGCAAGAAAGATGCAACGGAGGATCCGCACTTACATTGCTCGCAGGGATTTTGTTTCTCTACGGGAATCTGCAATTCAGTTGCAGTCTTTCTGTCGATGTATGTTGTTTTGCTTTTAGAAAGTTCTTGCTTTCTGTATATAATTGTCTTTTTTAGCCCTAGAGTTGATTTTGTTATGATGGCCTGAATCTTATATATGTCCCATAATCTTTGCTCCATGGGCCCACTTTTTGTGAGAGCTCTTTGGGATAATTGGTGTAAAAATAATGGTACAGGACTCACAGGAGTACAAAGTAAGTTTGATTTATTTATGTCACTAGATAATTGCCCGAGCAAATGCTCGGTTTTAAATTATATGCATGCAGTATTCTTATACTCACAAAACATGTTTATTTTTAAACTCAATCACTTAATTAAGGTTATAAAAAATATTTTGTAATTATTAATTAATGAAGCATGTTATAATTATTATTTTCAAAGCACATTTATTATCTTCCTATACTTAATAATTGATTTGTTATTTTTTAATGCAATCATTTATTAAAGAAAATGGGAGGGAAATATAGGAGGAAAAAAATGATAAGTGGGGATTGCTTTAGTTATAAAATATAGATAAGCCARAACTGATGATCCTTGAAATAGAACTGGGGGTATAGATTTATCTTTAAGTAATTATGAAATCAGTCTTGAAAATTAGCGTTTTGTTTCTACACCTTTCAAGCCAAATTGCATGTAGAGAAGAGCAAAGATTTATATCTTTTTGATGAGGAATTTTGATCAGACTTGTACATGTACTTTGTATGGCACGCAGCTCCATGTCAGTTTGTATGATTAGGCGCATGATTTTTGTTTACTCCTAGGTTCTAATGGTCAGATGCCTTGTCAACTTATCTCCTGGTCATGAAATTCTAATTTTAACAATCTGTATTTATGGCGTTGGCAGACAGAATGGCCCATAAGCAATTTGAACAACTGCGGCATGAGGCTGCAGCTCTGAGAATTCAGACCAAGTTCCGGCAGCATGTAGCCTGTGAAGCTTACGTGGCTGTACGATCGTCTGCAATCATCTTGCAGACAGGTTTCAGAACAATGAAAGCATGCAACGAATATCGATTAAAGAAACAGACCAAAGCAGCCGTCCATATTCAGGTACTCTAGTCTTTACGTGCTCAGTATCAGAACTATCAGTTCTCCCAACTAATAATGTAATTGCTATATTCATTATATGTGAAAATTCCTGTATTTCCAGATCATAACTTGTAAGAGTTTGAATCACAGTTTCTGTTATTTACCTATTATTAAATTATCTTGCCCCAAATTTCAGGCCAAGTGGCGCTGCCACCATGCTTATGCTTATTACCAGAAACTCTACAAGGCAGCTATTGCTACGCAGTGTCAATGGAGGTGCAGAGTTGCAAGAAAGGAGCTCAGAAAGCTCAAAATGGTGCAAACATTGACCTCCATATCAATTTGACTGCTTGATATTTTGTCATTTTGCATCTTTTTACTAATGTTCTGAATCAATTTAGGCTGCAAGAGAAACTGGTGCTCTTAAAGAAGCCAAAGACAAGCTTGAAAAGCGTGTAGAGGAACTGACATGGCGGTTACAACTTGAGAAGCGTCTGCGGGTATGATTCTTGAAATTTGTTTTTGATATTATAATGTCCTGAGAATAGTCCCTACAATTCTATTTTAGCACTCAATGCTCCTGGGATCTTGAWATTTCAGAATGACCTTGAGGATGCAAAAGCTCAAGAAACTGCAAAGCTACAGGAATCATTGCATGCCATGCAATTGCAGCTTGAAGAAGCTAGAGCAATGGTAATTAAAGAAAGGGAGGCTGCTAGGAAAGCCATTGCAGAAGCACCTCCTGTAATTAAGGAAACTCCTGTTATTATTCAGGATACAGAGAAAATTGATTCACTGACTGCTGAACTTCAAACAGTCAAGGTAAAGTTTCCATCAAGATACCCTTCCAGAAGAGAGAAACTCCTTGCTTAATTCCATCCATCTTTGTGAAAGTATTTTATAGCGGCACTGGGAATAATCTGGACTGAATTTTCTCTCTTACAGTTTATTGTTCCCTAAAATTTATGTCATGCTTCCATGCATTCTGTGTTTCATGGTCATACAGGGAAAGTAATATGAGAATCACTTCAAAATCAATATRTGGCTGTCTTTTTGTGCTGAAGTGTGATTATTATAAACGCAAAAAAATAAAAAATGATGGAACCATGGCACAAAAGTTTGATTGACAGTGATTGATATTACTGGTCACTGGTTCAAATAGAAGTATATGAAAGTGAG
Source organism: Bassia scoparia (assembly GCA_008642245.1). Classification (NCBI taxonomy): domain Eukaryota; kingdom Viridiplantae; phylum Streptophyta; class Magnoliopsida; order Caryophyllales; family Amaranthaceae; genus Bassia; species Bassia scoparia. Next base: position 44,171 of record SNQN01004222.1, read on the forward strand.
ATGTCAAGCTATGAGTATCTGTCATAGTTTTGGCTGTGGCAATACGTTTTTGTAAAACTTTTTTGGGATTATTTTTATTCAATTTTAGGGATAACAAGCTTATATGCACGGCTGACTGTACTATAATTCTTATCATATGATGCAGGCTTTGCTGCAGTCAGAGACACAGTCCAAGGAAGAGGTGAAGCAATCTTATGCAACAATGGTGACCAAAAATGAMGAATTGATGAAAAAGCTAGAGGAGGCAGAGAAAAAATCAAACCAGCTTCAGGAATCTATGCAGAGGTTTGTAGCAAAATTCTCCAGTTTCTAACTGGCATCTGTTTTTTTTTTTTTTTTTTGTTTGAAAAAAGTTTTTTTTCTTTTACTTCCATTTTCAATCCTTTTTTCTTCTCTTCCCCTTCCGTAACTATTCACTTTCTTATCAACTTATTAATTATTCTTGATCAAATTGATAAACCTTTGTATTGAGAACAACTTTAAAGTCATTTTCAAACAACAGTATACCTGTATATCGTACAGGTTTAAGATCGTTTAGTTTAATGATGGTGACAAAGATATACTTCCCCTACCATTCTTTGCTATGAGGGTTGATGACTATTCTTTCATTGTAATTTTTGTGGACATCTTTTATAAGACATAAAGTTCCCTGCAACGTGTTATCTTGTTTCAGGTTTGAAGATATGGTCTCTAATTTGGAATCTGAGAACCAAGTTCTCCGCCAACAAGCGGTGGCCATATCTCCGACCGGAAAAGCTTTAGCTTCCCGGCCAAAGACAACAATAATACAGGTATTTATGGCATTCAGATTTAACCTTTCTATTGTACATGTTGTGCTCATGGTCTATGCTGATTTAGTTGCCTTTCTATAATTTYAGAGGACTCCAGAGAATGGGAATGTTGTGGATGGAGAAACTAAAAGAGTATCGGTAAGACTACCTCTGCTTTTGCATGTGTCAAAAACCCAAAACCTTTTTTTATGCCTGTACTGAAAAACATGTCACTGTTCTGTTTTTTCTGTAATTAAAATACAGGCACTTGCTCCAGTACCTTACACTCCTGAGAGTGAAGCAAAACCCCAGAGATTCCTAAATGATAAGCAACAGGTAGATATTCTATCAAATGTAAAGCTTATATTGGTGGAAAATATTTTGTTGGTGTTTCTGGACCTTATTTTTTTTTTTGTAACACTTGTATATTGTGTTGTTTGCAGGAGAACCAAGATCTTCTTATAAAGTGCATATCACAAGATCTAGGGTTCTCTAAAGGCAGGCCTATTGCTGCATGCTTGATATACAAATCTCTTTTGCAATGGCGGTCATTTGAAGTTGAGAGAACAAACATATTTGATCGTATCATTCAAACTATCTCTTCAGCGATTGAGGTATGTTCCTATCTTWATTTTCCTTGTAAGCATATCTTTCTTACCCTCTTTTTCTTCTCTTTGATCCTTTAGGAACATAGGTGAATAGCATATCTTTTGGTCTCGACTTGTAAGGGTGAGGCTGTGAAATATTGGACCTCCCTGGGTCCCTGCAGTGGGCCAGATACTGCTTTCTTGTTTGTAGTGTTGATTGATCAAATTTTATACATTCCCTCTAATTTCAAACAGGCATAGTGTTTTATTTACCCCTCTCTCTCTCTCTCCCTCTCTCCCTCTCTCTCCCCCCCTCCCTCCCTCCCTCTCTCTCTCTCTCTCTCTCTCTCTCTCTCTCTCTCTCTCTCTCTCTCTTAACTGATGTTTTAAAACTTTGATACTAATGTAACTTCCATGACAATGGATGCTCTCTTCTAAGTTCCAACGTATACACGGACAATTCTTTTTACTAAATAGTATTAGCCTCTTTGTAGTCTTTGTAGCTGCGGTGCACACCTGAATGCTCCATTATATTGCCATAGGACAGGTAATAGGAAGAGCCTTGTGAGAGGCATCAATATATAGTTGGCGTAGTATGGTATTGTTAAAGTGTGCAACTCATTTAAATGTGGTATACTGGTATACACAGTTTATACCCTGTTGTGATATTGGATACAGATTTGATTGTATTGTTTCGCTTTTCTCCAATATGCTTTTTGTGGATTTAAATTATGCTAATATGTTTGCATGTTATTGAAGAATCAGGAAAGTAACGATGTACTGTCCTACTGGCTATCAAACTCAAGCACATTGTTGTTGTTGCTCCAACGCACATTAAAGGCTAGCGGGGCTGCTAGCCTTACTCCTCATCGAAGGAGAACCTCTTCAGCTTCTCTGTTTGGTAGGGTGTCTCAGGTAATCTGTGTACCTTCTTTAATCATCATCAAACAGATTAGTAGTAAACTTACGAGCCTTGATGTTTAATTACAAATTGTTATCTCTTCTTTTGCACTTAGGGATTGCGAGCATCTCCTCAAAGTGCTGGGTTCTCATTGTTCAATGGCCGTGCTCTTGGTGATGAGTTGCGTCAGGTCGAGGCAAAATATCCTGCTTTACTTTTTAAACAGCAACTTACGGCTTTCCTCGAAAAGATATATGGAATGATCAGAGACAATTTGAAAAAGGAGATTTCTCCAGTGCTTGGTTTATGTATCCAGGTAAAAAAAATTGATCATAATCAAGACTGATGTTGTAATTACTAATTGTGATATAACATGAACTTAAACTTTTGTATCTTCCCCTTGTTTCTGGCTTTTCTGGGAAGTTTAAATTGTCCCCTCTCTGCTTGTCTCTAATTAAGTAGTAAATGAACAACCCATGACACCAATATCCTTTTGTGGCAGAAGTGATCCAACTTATCTTTTACTTCCAGGCTTTTGCTTTTATGTTCCAGACATGAATGACTYGCGGTTTTAGATGATTTTGTGCACATAATTAAATTGACTTGCCTGCAGGCACCTAGAACTTCCCGCACAAGTTTAGTGAAGGGACGTGCTCAAGCCAATGCAGTCGCTCAACAAGCACTGATTGCTCACTGGCAGAACATTGTTAAAAGCCTTAATAACTATTTAAACACCATGAGAGCAAACTATGTAAGCAAATCAGTTTTGAAATTGAAAAAAATGATGGCGGTTTCTTTTTCATAGATTCTCACCATTGCCTAATTGGAGTAATTGCAGGTTCCACCATTCCTTATCCATAAAGTGTTCACGCAAACATTCTGCTTTATAAATGTCCAGCTTTTCAATAGGTAACCCTTTCGATATACTCATGGATAGTATTTTCTTGGAAATTAGTTTGACTGACGATATATTATTTTTGGTTCATGTCTTCAGTCTTCTGTTGCGCCGTGAATGTTGCTCATTTAGCAACGGGGAGTACGTCAAAGCAGGTTTGGCTGAGCTAGAACAATGGTGTCATGATGCTACGGAAGAGGTATTTCAAAGTCTATTTTATACCTTTCCTTCAGTTCCTGGGATACAAAATTTTATACACCTTTGCTTCTTTTTTTCAGTTTGCAGGCTCTGCTTGGGAGGAACTCAAGCACATAAGACAAGCTGTTGGATTCTTGGTCTGCCTCTTAAATCTTAGCCTTTCTTCGCCAGTTAACTACAATAGTACTTGGGGATCTTGCTTAATTGCATCTTTATTTTTTTGATGTCAAATTGATAATCAGGTAATACACCAAAAGCCCAAAAAAAGTTTGAAGGAAATAACAAGTGATTTGTGTCCAGTAAGTCAATCTCCTTTTCCTAATGTTCTTATTATTTGTTAATGTATGCTAATCACTTTTTTTAGCTTTCTACTCACTCCAAATCTCTGCATTATTCTCAGGCGCTTAGCATACAGCAGTTGTACCGCATCAGTACAATGTATTGGGATGACAAATACGGCACACACAGTGTATCGGCTGAGGTGTGTAAAATTGAATTGTTTTGTGAACGATTTCCCTTATAGAGTTTTTTAAATATTATTTTTATTTTTTATTTGTAACCTCAAATGATTATTCTTTTTGCTGAGATATATTTGGTTGCTTTCCTTTGGATGTCTTACTGTCTTCATTTAGTGTGTGTGTGTGCTATTAAGAACAAAAGCTAGGAAACTAAGTTGAAAAGGTTAAAATAGTTGTATATGTCATGCTTTGCATGAACACTGTGCCAAAATTTAGTGAGAATGAAGATATGTATTTGCTTAGTTGCTCGTTATATCTATGATTTTTGGATCTTGTAAACTGGTAGGTTATTTCAAATATGAGAGTCCGGATGACTGAGGACTCTAACAATGCTGTTAGCAGCTCATTCCTTCTAGATGATGACTCAAGGTAATGGTGTTTGAAATTTATGTAATATCCTTCTAAATAATCTTATTTTACTTTTTAGAATCCATATCAACTGAACACCCTTTTTGACACCTGTAATTATTGCAGCATCCCATTCTCRGTGGATGAAATCTCCAAGTCCATGGAACAAGTCGAATTGGCCGATGTAGATCCTCCACCTCTGCTTCGTGAAAACTCAGGCTTTTCGTTTCTTTTACAACGTTCCGATTGACACTTCATGATCACTCCTCTTGCCACTTTATTCTTTCTGGCAGGAGGCATCCATGTGTACATTGCTCTTGTGAAGCGTTTTTTCTGTAAATTCATGCCCAGGTGCTCAATCATTATGCCYGGGTGTTTTTCTTCTTTCTTCTATTTTTAATTTGTTTATTTCCCTTTTTTGTCCTTTTATTTATTTTTTGGGGGTCTTGGTTTTTTATATATGAACAATGATAGGTAGCTATTGCAAGGTCTTGATGTTCTTTAAATTTAAGGCCAATGTAATGTGCATCAACGGTTCACAATGCAGCAGTAGGGTTTAGTGCGAATATGTTGGTTTTTTGGACGTCTATTGTCTGCTCGTGATGGCTCCTCATTGATGTAAATTATGTTTTTTATGTATGCTGTAATTGCGGTGATGTATAGAAACATGTTTGATTGAAATGAAAGTATTTCCTTTCTTCATTATAGWTTACTGTAATGCTGAAGCTCASGCCTAATGGTATCACACCTTCAATGACATGTATCAAAATAAATTTCAAATGAATTCGTATGTGTAAAAAAATAAAATAAGATAAAAATCCTAAAGAAATTGGATAAACTCCTTTGAAATCTAATTACATATTGTTTAACTTCATACAAGTAATTACAAACCATTTAATACCCCAACCCCACATCGGTCGGGACTAGTGTTACCAAAGAGTACCTTGGACTGACAATCTAACCCTACAAGTTAGCATGAGTCTTTTTGATGCATGTTGTCCTTACACATGCGAATTTCGAGAAACTTCTTAGGTTATTCATTTTAAAATTACTTTTAGTTGAGCACCGCTTAATTGTGGATTATCTTGGCATATGAGCTCTCTAAAATGAAGATGTATGCTTAACTGTGGAGTATCTTGTTGACATCAATATCTTATCAAATCTTCTTAAATCAATATTATAGGTGTTACAATCACCCTCAATTGAAGAACACAACGCCTCGTTGCGCAAACCTCCACACTAACTTATGGACGTGATCGCAAAGTTTTACCAAAGGGCACCTTAAATTGACAATCTAAACCCACAAATCAACATGAGGGGCTCCTCTCTCTCATATAAAAAATCGTATGAATGCTTTTGCTCCTCTCTCTCTCTCTCTCTCCCTTTTTAAAACCCTAAAACTTTTGGTTGCCATAAGGGGCTACCATCATCACCTTTTTTATGATGGTATGCCTCAAATTTATTTTTTTACATCCTTTATATTTTGTTTTTTAGCCATTAATAATTATCATTGCTCTCTCTTTTTGAGAGATTTATTCCTATCCTGTGTTTCTTCCCTTTTTTTTGTAAGAGTTTAGGATTTGTCTTTCTTTTCTCTCTTATGGAAGATTGGAATATATTTTTAGGATTTTAATTGAAATATTGGATTCATAGGTTGTAAGTCGATACTATTTTGCAATTGTTATAGACACCCAAAGTGTCTCCCCAAATTAATAGTCAATAAGGAAAAGTACGACATCTCGAAAATAGATTTATTCCAAAAATGCGACATATCCATAAATCACAACCCATTGCACAAGTTGAGTAATATTCGCTTTAAAATCATACACCGAGGCCCATAGTAGGAAAAAAGTATTTATATAATTATTTTCTATTTTTAGTTTTTCCTATTTTTAAGATTTTTTTGAATATTCTTAGTATTTCTCATTTTCTGAGTTCGCTAGTATTTTTAGATTAGTTTTCATGATTTTCTTTGATTTTCTTATATTTCCAAATTTCATAAAAGTGAATTTCGAAAATAAATGAATTTCAAAAATTGTAGATAAATATCATAAAATTCAGGATTTCGAATAATATAATTATCTGTCACCAAGGTTATCTTTATAAGGGATAAAGGTTATAATTCAGATGGGAATTGATGCAAAAACACAGATTATAATCCCAACGAAAATAGATAAAATTAAAATGTAAGCACGAATACTGGAGTCACAAGCCACATAACCATAACTGAATATATACGGTCCAATAACGTATATATATGTATGGATTGTATATACGTCCTCAAAGACGTTTACTGATTGCCATGTAAAAACTTCTACTGCCAATGACCGTCCACTCACTATAGGCAAACGACCTAGGTGCACACCCCGATTGTAAAATTAACAGATCGAGAATCAATATCTTACACCAAAGCCGGATAATGATATCAACGTGTGATGGTTGACAAGTCTCACACCATCTAAGCTTCCAAGGGTTAAGTAAAATGCCTATAAATCTCTTTGAAAACTATCATCACACGCAACATTCTCACACTCAACCAACTTAGAGCAATCTCTCTACTTTCTCTCTCTAAACTAGCACTTTAATCCCTATATTCCCGTATACTTTAAGCATCGGAGGGGAATAATCGAAAAGATTATTCTCCTTTTTGCGTGCCAGCCCATTGGAAGGCTCAGAGCAAGACTCCAGACATTGTCTAGCTCAGGACACACCTTTGCAGGAAAGAAAAAGTTGTCGGTCCTAACTATGTCCAGGAGGAAAGCAGTCAAAGTGTTCGATACATATCCTCTCCGACGGAGCATGAATGAAGCCTCACCCCTCTCTCAACCCAAAAAGCTAGGGAAATATTGTAGCCAGGCCACGTTGTACTTGCTACAACATTTGGCGCCGTCTGTGGGGAGGCAATCAGAAATGGCTTCAGGAGATGACCAAACACGACGAAGGACGACCACACCTCCATCTTCCGAGAAGGAGAGTAACCCGAACGGAGAAACTCACCTGGCAGGTTCCACTTTCCAGGTTGGGCTAGAGGACAACACCGACTTGTCACTCCAAGACTTGGATAGTAGGTATGTCTCCCATGACGTACTTAGGAAAGAAATCACCAAGGGGGTGGACGAAATTTGGGAACGGTTCTCTGAACAAGAGGAGTTGAAAGCTAAACTTGACGCTCTCCAAGCAGAGAATGCGCGCTTGAGAGCCTTGCGTGCTGGCAAGTCTAAAGTAACCGGCAGTGAAGCTCCTGCCATGACTCAAGCTCTRGAGTATCACACTCCGGTAGCTCCTCACCTAAAGACGATCAAGATCAAAAATTCTACTCCACGAGACTCAAGTAAGTATGTCTCAACTGAAGTTGTTCCATTGGAGCGAGAAAAGGGCCAGGTTAGGAGATTCTGTAGCACTTCTAAACTTGCCAACGCCACCACTGCCCGAACACATGGTCCTTCCCATAGCACATCGRGGCAAGCTGCGGTCCGGCCTCGCCACCAAGAGCCTAAAATCCGTTCCCACCCACGTGGGGGGTACCATCAAAGCGGTGGTTACTTGGACCGAGGGCAGGGGCATACATCTCATGGGTTGGTAAGGGGAATGCAAGCGCTTTCCCTTACCAACAAGAACCCATTCTCTGCCTCAATCTTGATGGCCTCGCAATATCAGAAAATCAAGTTTCCCTCGGTGGATGCATATGATGGAACGACCACCAGTGGAAAAATTGCCATAGGTAACCATCATTTTTGGGCTTTAGGTAACCAACATCGATGGTTACCTCTGTGGCAGTTACCTAAAGTCATTTTATAGGTAACCAACAATATGATGGTTACTTATATCATGTTATTGGTAACCACTTTCTTAATTGATGGTTACAAATAATCCATTTTTTTACTTTGACTATTGGTTTTGTTGGTTGCCTAAAACACATTACAGGTAACTAACACAACATTTGATGGTTACCTAAAGTACATTTATTTGTAACTAACATACGATTTGATGGTTACAAATAATCCATTTTTTTACTTTGACTATTGGTTTTGTTGGTTGCCTAAAACACATTACAGGTAACTAACACAACATTTGATGGTTACCTAATAGCTGTCTCTTATACACATCTAGATGTGTATAAGAGACAGACCCTGGATAAATGCGAAGGGCAAACGTCCCTGGATACTAGTGAAGGGCAAGCGACCCTGGATAACTGCGAGTGGAACGAAACACCCTCGCACTAATTATAGAGAAGGGCAAGTGACCCTGGATAAATGCGAAGGGCAAACGTCCCTGGATAATAGTGAAGGGCAAGCGACCCTGGATAACTGCGAGTGGAACGAAACACCCTCGCGCTAATTATAGTGAAGGGCAAGCGACCCTGGATAATTGCGAGTGGAATGAAACACCCTCGCACTAATTATAGAAAAGGGCAAACGTCCCTGGAAATGCGAAGGGAAAATGATCTTGGATAAAACGCGAAGGGCAATCGTCCCTGGATTTGCGAAGGGCAAGCGACCCTATAAATGTGCTAAGGGAAAACGTCCCATAAAATTCGCGAAGGGAAAAACGCTCTCAGGTTGCGAAGGGCAAAGTGCCCATAAAAGGCAAAGGGAAAAGTACCCTCACAATATGCGAACACCTCGACTCAATCCCCAAGTTTAAGGGCAATCAGTATGATTGATTGACTTGACCCCTCCACTACTAGGCCTCAAGTCAATCAATTCTTGGAATCTATAAACTTGGAGATTTCGTTTTAAAGAAGTGTGATCGCACCACAAAAACGTAGGGACATCTACAAAGTGCCATGTCACCAATTTGTATCTCCAACGCATTTGGATAGCACTCGGAAAGTGCTAAGCACGTGAAAAGCGCGAAAAGTGTTAAGCCTCAGAAAAGTGCTAGGCCCCCGAAAAGTGCGACGAGCGAGCTCACCGTTTTGTAAAAATGATCACTTTTGACTCGCACCAAGTCCTCAAAAAGTGCCAAACACTGGGAAAGTGTTGAGCGCTCGATAAGCTCAAAAACTGCTAAACCCTCGGAAAGTGCGAGTGGCRACGTCACTGTTTTATGTTGACAACTCATCTTAATCACACCTCGCCAAAAGGAAGAGATGTGTGAGTGGTGATATGGTGAAGGTCTAAATTGCAAATACATTATTATTATTATGCGATCCCATGATACAAAGCAACCAAGTGGGATGATATTCTAATATAATAAACCATGCATGAGCTC